>LPNX010196473.1:168254-198008 GCA_001517045.1 Pseudotsuga menziesii
ACCACGATCGTAGCTGGTCGGGTTCATTTTTACTTATAGATGCATATTTACATGATGACCGTCATAATATATGCTGCATGCCCCGATATACCATTGGTGACAATTCAAATCCAAAACATAACATAACCGATCAATGGTGGGGCCTTGGCCTTTAGCTCCACACCCTGATCATTTACAATTTATACATTATATACATCTAATGTAACGGGGTCAAAACCGGGACATTACAATTCATCACTTGACCCAATGACTCACTCATCCACTTAGTGACTCACCTAATGACTCACCATCATCTAGAATCACATAAAAACATAGGTTTATTTACAATGTGATGGTTCAAATACCATCAATTCAGAATTGAAGACCCCTTCTAGGTATGATCCAGCATTGAGCTTGGAATTTGAATGGAGAGAAGGATGCTCCTGCATCAGACTCCCTAGGAAGAAATAAATATGGCCTCCTAGTCATAACCTTCCATATTTAGTATGTCTAGATCCAAAACCCTATTCTGTAGCTCATCATTCATCTTACAATGTTGTTCTGTCTTTATCATCTTCAGTTCTCTTGGTTTCCAAATCTTCTGCTGCAATGCTCCACTAGCCTTTCTTTTACAATATTTTTCTATTATATTTTTTCTTCCGTCATTCTATCTATTTGAATCATCAGAGTAACTACTTTTCTCGTTCCTTCTCTGAAACATATTCACCATCAACACCCTTATTTTTTCAATATCCAGGTCGAGTCTATCATTTGGCTAGTACACCTGCATCTTCTTTTCCTGAAATTGTTGTTGTTCTCTATAATCTTTGCTACTATCCACTAAATTATCAAATAATTCAGTGTTATTACCTGCTATCTATTTTTTTCCAATGCTGTTATCAAACATTAAGCAATCATGTTTATCAATCCTTGGATTGATCAACCAATCTTCTAGCATTTCTAACTCTTAATCATACTTTCTGAGGTTGGAAAATATTCCATTTTCTTCATTATCCAACTCTGTAACAACAAGTTCCTTTATATATTGATCATCATTTTGATTCAATATTGTGGAAATTGAACCGAAGTGATAGAACAATTACACACAAAATTGCTAATCAAACATGCAAAATTAACACCAAAGGAGACTGAATTTGGAGCATAACACTAATCTGTATTGAGTAAGTGTACATTAGCCAAACTTGTGAAGTAATAGGTTGCTGCAATATATAATTACATGAGATATTTTAATGCATAAGGATTCCATTCAAAAAGGTCAAAAAGCAGGCTTACTAAATCTAGTCAAATCCCCCATAGGTGCATAAAGCAGCTTCCAAATCCACCAAGATGCTCATGAATTGGCTGATTCAAGTAGGCAAGTTAATGAGGGATGTAAATAAAACTCATACATTCTTTTATTAGGAGAAAAGGATGGAGGATGATGTGGAAAAAAAACAAGTCAACTACACCTAGTCTAGCATTAGAGGAAATTTCAACTCAAAATGGGCCTTTTAACTTTTATTCAAATTCCATCTCATCATGTGTTAGCGAATGAAATTTCTTTAAATTTGAAATACCGTATAGGTCTTAAACACTTTTTTAATATAAATTTGGGGATAGGTATCATAAAAAAAACTACTTTTTTTGTTTGTATTTTTGACATATCTCCCCGTGTTTTTACTCAAATTTCGATCAGGAGAGCTTGTTGGATGCAGAATTAAATTCTGCATCCAACGAGTACCCACTTGGCATACTTTTGATAGACCCCGCTACCCCAAAAACAAGAAATACTTGAAAAAAATGGAATGTCATCATTCCATTTTTTTCAGGTATTTCTTGTTTTGGGGGTAGAGGGGTCTATCAAAAGTATGCCAAGTGGGTACTCGTTGGATGCAGAATTTAATTTTGCATCCAACGAGCTCTCCTGATCGAAATTTGAGTAAAAACATGGGGTGATATGTCAAAAATACAAACAAAAAAGTAGTTTTTTTCTTTTCTTCCTCCAAAATTAATAAATATTATTTTATTATTTTAACTATTATTTTATTAATTCATTTTAGGAGGCCCATTTTGAGTTGAAATTTCCTCTAATGCTTTTCCTTTTTCCTTAAATCTCAATAAAACATGCAGCTTTTCAGAAAAAGTAGATATGCACTTTGGAGGATCTAGAATAAAGCAGACATGCTAAAATGTGATTCTAGGATGTTTCCCAAGTGCTACATGACTCATTTTTGGCATGTATTGACTTCTAGGACATTTAGAAGGCAACTAGCATAGAGTAGATTCTAGGAAACTAGGTAATAAGACAAAAATGATTTAATTAATGTCTAAGGTAGGTAAATATGGGTTGATTATTCTAAGAACCCCCCTTAAGTCTAACTTTATGAGTAAATATCAGAAAACTATACGGCCTAGCAACAAGGATTAGTCACCCTTAACATATTGCTTGTCCATACAACCAAGGAAAGAGGAAAAAACCCAGTGGGAAAATCCTCCCTTAAACATGGACAGAAAAAAAAATTTGGAAATATTGTCATCAATCATGCTTCACAACATGATCAGCAATCCCCAACAGTGATTTTACATTTTTGAATTTCTTCTCACAAAAAACTTTGTTGAAGATGTCTGCTACTTGTTCTGAAAATGCACAAAAGAGTAGATGAATGGTACCATCATGCACAAGCTGTCTGATGTAGTGCATATGGATCTCAATGTGATTGGTTCGCTGTCTTTGAACTGGATCATTGCATATTCAAATGGTGCTCTAATTATCACAATAGATAATAGTTGAAAACTCTGATTCAAAGCCACATTCTTCAAGTATTCCCTGCAACCACAAAGATTGAGTTGTTGCATTTACAACTACTCTATGCATTGCTTCTGTAGATGAGAGTGGTATGGCACTCTGGTTCTTACTTAACCAGCTGATTGGCCCTTTTCCAAGCATGAACACATGTCCTGATGTTGACTTTTGATTTGTGTTATCACCTGCCCAATCACTGTCAATAAACCCAATCAAATCAAGATTATATTTTGCTTTGTAGAAGACCCCATGTGTTCTTGTTCCTTGAACAAAGTTTAGGATCCTTTTGGCTTCTCTCCAGTGGATCTCATGAGTCCAATCCATGTATCTTGAATCCACACTAACTGCATAAGATAGATCAGCTTGAGTGTGTGTAAGATAAAGCAAACACCCAATCAGCTGCGTATAGAGTGTATTATTTACCATAGGAGAAGAACCTGCTTCTTCAAGCTTAACTCCTGAAAGGAAGCGAGTCTTTCTTGGCTTGCAATATTTCATGTTGAACTTGTTCAGCAAATATAAGGCATACTTGGACTGATGTACTTTGATTCCATCTTGGTATTGAGCAATTTAGAGACCCAAGAACTGGCTCACATTAGAGGAAATTTCAATTTAAAATGGGCCTTCCAAAAAAGAATACAAATTCCATGTCATCATGTATTAGCCAATAAAAATGATTTAAAATTAAAAAAGGGAGCACCTCTTAGACAATTTTTTAATATAAATTTGGGGATAGGTATCATAAAAAAAACTACCTTTTTTGTTCGTATTTTTGACACATCTCCCTGTGTTTTTTATTCAAATTTCGATCGGGAGAGCTCGTTGGATGCGGAATTAAATTCTGCATCCAACGAGTACCTACTCGGCATATGTTTGATGGGCCCTGATATCCCAAAAACAAGAAATACTTCAAAAAATGTGATGATGATGTCATCATCACATTTTTTCAGGTATTTCTTGTTTTTGTGGTAGCAGGGCCCATCAAATGTATGTCGAGTGGGTACTTGTTGGATGTTATCATCATGTTTCTTCAGGTATTTATTGTTTTGGGGGTAGCAGGTCCCATCAAATGTATGTCGAGTGGGTACTCGTTGGATGCAGAATTTAATTATGCATCCAACGAGCTCTTCCAATCGAAATTTGAGTAAAAACACAAGGAGATATATCGAAAACACGAACAAAAAAGTAGTTTTTTCTTTTCTTCCTCCAAAATTAATAAATATTATTTTATTATTTTAACTATTATTTGATTAATTTTCCTTAGGAGGCCCATTTTTAGTTGAAAATTTCTCTAATGAGAATCCCAAATCTATCATAGAAAATGCATGGTTCATTGCATCCTTCAAGGAGGAAATCTCTTTATTTGAACTTCCTGTAATCAGAAGGTCATCCACATACAAGACAATAATCATCAAAGAACCATGAATCAGCTTCAAATATACATTAGGATCATACTTGCATCGAACAAGCCTCAATGACAGCAGAAAGCCATCACTCTTGGCATACCAAGCCCTGGGGGCTTGCTTTGAGCCCATACAATGATTTCTTTAACCTACACACTAAAGATGTATTAGAAACAAACCCTTCAGGTTGTTGCATGTAAATATATTCAATGAGATCTCCATTTAGGAAATCACACTTCACATCCATGTGATGTATCTCCCATTGCTTCGAAGATGCAATGGCTAAAGCTATCCTTGTGGAGTCCATCATTGCCACTGGTGCAAAGGTTTCATTGTAGTCAATACCATGTACTTGTGAGTAGCCCTTGGATACCAATATTTCCTTATATTTCAAAGGTGAACCATCAGCATCAAACTTAGTCTTGAAAACCCACTTACATTGAACTAGTTTCCTCCCTGGGGAAGATCAACTAGTTCCAAGGTGTTGTTCTTCTGAAGTGAGCTGAATTCTTCTTTCATGGCTGTTTTCCATATTGGATCATGTGCTGTGAGGAAAGAAATATTTGGCATGAAATATTTTGCCATCTTTACTAGAAGCATCTTTTTTATTTGAGTGAAAAATATATGGTCATAGGGTTACCAAAGATCAAGTTTTCCAAGGGAATCTGTCAAGGTTGTATCCTAGGAAAACACCCAAAGCACAAATATGAGAGAGCTAGTCACAAGAGAACCTCTGCACCTCTTGAGTAGATCCACATTGACATTTCTGGTCCATTTCCTCATATGTCCACGATTCAATCCAAATATGCACTGACCTTCATAGATGAATTTTCCAGGTATTGTTGGTTTCACTTCCTAAAGAATAAATCTATAGTGAAAAATATGCACATAGGGTTACCAAAGATCAAGTTTTCCAAGGGAATCTGTCAAGGTTGTATCCTAGGAAAACACCCAAAGCACAAATATGAGAGAGCTAGTCACAAGAGAACCTCTGCACCTCTTGAGTAGATCCACATTGACATTTCTGGTCCATTTCCTCATATGTCCACGATTCAATCCAAATATGCACTGACCTTCATAGATGAATTTTCCAGGT
This sequence comes from Pseudotsuga menziesii, assembly GCA_001517045.1. Classification (NCBI taxonomy): domain Eukaryota; kingdom Viridiplantae; phylum Streptophyta; class Pinopsida; order Pinales; family Pinaceae; genus Pseudotsuga; species Pseudotsuga menziesii. The sequence continues at coordinate 173,536 of LPNX010196473.1, forward strand.
ATTGTTGGTTTCACTTCCTAAAGAATAAATCTATAGTTTTTGCCCTCTTCAAAGTCTTTAAATCCTTGGTTGAAAACCAGTATGGGAGGAAACTCAAGATACTTAGATCTAACAATGTGGGTGAGTATGTCAATTTTGAGTTCATTAAGTATGGTAAATATGCAGGTATTCAGATGCAACATTAGATCCCTTACACACCAAAGCAAAATGGTTTTGCTGAGAGAAAGAACAGGTCACTGAAGGAGATGGCAACCTGCATGATGGAGGCTAAGCCTTTGCCACCAAAGTTTTGGGCTGAGGCTATAAAATGTGCATCCTACATCTAGAATAGGGTGCCTCATAAGCATCTTGATGGTATGAATCCTTTCAAAGCTTGGAGTGGGCACAAGCCAGATGTGACCCATTTCAGGATTTTTGGCTCAAAGGCTTGGGCTAGAATTCCAACTGAAAAGAGAAAGGATTTGCAGCCCCAAAGCCAAGAGTTCCTATTTATTGGGTATTTTGAATATTCAAAAGGGTACAATCTGATCAAATTGAGCACTAACAAATATTTCATTGAAAGAAGTGTTCAGTTCCAAGACGAGCCTTTAGTAGCAGTTGAAGTTGGAGAGTCTTCTTCGCCACCAGATCCATTGATTGTAAGTGGAGAGACTAATGAGTTTGCGGATTCTAATATGTCTGATAATGATGATTTTATTGCAGATCCTAATTTTCCTACAAGACCAAAATGGGCATCAAAGACCTTCATGCAGCTAGGGAACTATATGGAAATCTTAGTGACACTAGGAGGACTAGATCTTACTTTGAGAGTGCCCTTTGTATGAAAGATCCTTTATTCGTTGGGAAGTGCTATCTAATGGTTGAATCAGATCCACATACATATGCATATGCAACACATGATCCAACATGGTAAACATCAATGAAAGAAGAATTCAACTCGCTCCAGAATAACAACACTTGGGAACTGGTTGATCTTCCCTCAGGGAGGAAGCTAGTTCAATGTAAGTGGGTTTTCAAGACTCAGTTTGCTGCTAATGGTTCAGATTTGAAATATAAATAAAAATTGGTAGCCAAGGGCTACTCACAAGTACATGGTATTGAATACAATTAAACCTTTGCACCAGTGGCAAAGATGGACTCCATAAGGATAGCTTTAGCCATTGTAGCTTTGAAGCAGTGGGAGGTACATCACATGGATGTGAAGTGTGCTTTCTGAAATGGAGATATCACTGAATATATTTACATGCAGCAACCTAAATGGTTTGTTTCTAATCCATCTTTACTGTGCATGTTAAAGAAATCATTGTATGGGCTCAAGCAAGCCCCCAGGGATTGGTATGCCAAGATTGATGGCTTTCTGCTGTCATTGAGTTTTGTTCGATGCAAGTCTGATCCTAATGTCTAATTAAAGCTGATTCATGGTTCCTTGATGATTATTGTCTTGTATGTGGATGAACTTCTGATTATAGGAAGTTCAAAGAAAGAGATTTCCTCCTTGAAGGATGCAATGAACCATGCATTTTCTATGACAGATTTGGGATTGTTGAGCCAATTCTTGGGTCTTAAAATTAATCAATTCCAACATGGAATCAAATTATATCAGTCCAAGTGTGCCTTATATTTTCTGAACAAGTTAAACATGAAATATTGCAATCCATGGAAGACTCCCTTCCTTTCAGGAGTTAAGCTTGAAGAAGCAGGTTCTTCTCCTAAGGTAAATAATACAATGTATAGACAGTTGATTGGGTGTTTTCTTTATCTTACACACACCTAAACTGACCTATATTATGCAATTAGTGTGGCTTCAAGATACATGGATCAGCCTCATGAGATCCACTAGAGGGCAGCCAAAAGGATCCTAAACTGTGTTTAAGGAACAAGAACTCATGGGATCTTCTACAAAGCAAAATATTATCTTGATTTGATTGGGTTTACTGGCAGTGATTGGGTAGGTGAAAACATAGATCAAAATTCAACATCAAGATATGTGTTCATGGTTGCAAAAGGACCAATAAGATGGTCAAGCAAGAAGCAGAGTTCCATAGCACTCTCATCTACAAAAGCACAGTATAGAGGAGTTGTAAATGCAACAACTCAATGCTTGTGGTTGTAGGGAATACTTGGAGAATGTGGCTTCGAATCATAGTTTTCAACTATTATCTACTATGATAATCAGAGCACCATTCAAATCTACAATGATCCAGTTCAGAGACAGCAATCCAAACAAATTGAGATCCACATGCACTACATCAGACAGCTTGTGCATGATGGTACCATTCATCTACTCTTCTGTGCATCTTCAGAACAAGTAGCAGACATCTTCACCAAAGTTTTTTGTGAAAAGGAATTCAGCAATCTCAAATCACTACTAGGGATTTTTTATCATGTTGTGAAGCATTATTGATGACAATATTTCCAAAAAAAAATTCGTGTCCTTGTTTAAGGGAGGATTTTCCCGTTGGTTTTTTGCCTCTTTCCTTGGTTGTATTGACAAGCAATATGTAAAGGGTGACTAAGCCTTATTGCTAGGCCCTATATTTTTCTGATATTTACTCATAAATCAAGAATAAGGGGGGGGTTTAGAATAATCAACCCATATTTACGTACCTTAGACATTAATTAAATAATCTTTGTCTTATTACATAGTCTCCTAGATTCCACTCTATGCTAGTTGCCTTCTACATGTCCTAGAAGTCAACACATGCCAAAAATGAGTCATGGATTTCTTGGGAAACTTACTAGAAACCAATTTTAGCATGTATTTTTTATTCCATATCATCCACATAACATATCTTCTTTTTCTGAAAAGCTTCCTGTTTTATTGAGAATTGAGACAAAAGGAAAAGCTAGACTAGGTGTAGTTGACTTGTTTTTTGCCTACATTGTCCTCCATCCTTTTCTCCTAATAAAAGAATGTATGAGTTTTCTTTCCATCCCTCATTATATTTCCTACTTGACTTAGCCAATTCGTGAGCATCTTGGTGGATTTTGAAACTGCTTTATGCACCTATGGGGGATTTGACTAGATTTAGTAATCCTACTTTTTGACATTTTCAAATGGCATGCTTATGCATTTGAATATCTCATGTAATTATATATTGCAGCAGCTTATTAATTCAGAAGTTTGGCTATTGTATACTTATTCAATACATATTAGTGTTATGCTCCAATTTCAGTCTCCTTTGATGTTAATTTTGCATGTTTGATTAGCAATTTTATGAGTGTAATTGTTCTATCTCTTGGGTTCAATTTCCACAACCAAAAGGTGGTACATACCAACAAAAAATGGTTTTGGATATGGGTATGGGTATATGCGATTTTTATTGACCCACAAGACCTGACAAGGTTCAGTTTGAGCTCGCATAACTTGTTTTACATCAGTTTTAGCAAAACTAGTCATTAAAAGCTAGTAATCTAGATAGGGTCTAAAAAGACAAGTTAAATCAACTAAGATTCATTTCTATAAAACATAAGAACTGTAAAAAAGGTAAATATTAGCTTTATGAACATGTAAACACTCTTTAATCAATTCCCCGCTATGTCATATTTCTTATAACACTCATTTTTACTCATTTACCCCCCATGCATTGAAAAAAAGGCCTTATTGGAAAAACTGAGACAAGATTCTCTATGGGAAGAGATATCTGGACCTGATCAATGTAATTTTTTGAAAATTATGACACTACATAATAGGAATTACACCATGGACTGACCATTACAATGATGCTCCAAAAATAAGGGGCAGGAGGCCCAGATCATGACCAGCAAGGGGTTGTGAGCATAGGTGAAGCAAGGGTTTCACTGGAGCTCGAATTGAACTTTATGGAGGCTGAAAATAACTCTAATAATCCTTCAATATCTGCAATCTAGTGCTCCACACCTGCAATGGAAGAGAAGGGGATGGAAGGAGAGGGGAATGGAAGGCTGGGGCCCATCTCCCAGTAGTCTGAGGCACATCACTTAGAAGTAATACTCACATAAGCATTAATCAATCAAATCATAAACCAAAATAAATAATGGAGTTGGAATACTTATTTTATAGAATTAATTTTGACATGTTGAGCAAGTTACTTGGCTTTGTGACCTGTGAGAATAGGTGACCCATGAGTGGACATACTTTCCTTTATTTTCTTTGCTTTGTCTATCCTTATTTTTCCTATTTTTCTGACTTTCCTTATTTTCTGAACTTTCTTGCTTTTCATAATTTCCTACTGTTCATACTTTGATGCTTTCCTATTTTATCCCGCTTTCTAGATTTATGCTGATTTTCTTGAAATATTCCTCTTTTCTCATTTTTGGCAACATTTTTGGCCTCTAGTGCTTACTTGACTTGGAAAGTTTATTTCCAAATCATTCAATTGCATAATTAATAAAAGGATGAAATTAAATTAAATACATGCCTCAAAATAATTATTAGGAATATTTTTCCTAGGAAGAATACTTAATGGAAATTTGAGCCCCTAGGAATTTCATCATGGTCAACACTTTTAATGTCTCAAATATGGGGACATGACACTGATGCTATACTTGTTAATATTACAGACAGTCCATTTCATTTCCATAGCCCTTAAAACCATACTTCCAAACCCACGATGAGTTTGTTAAACTCTTTAAACATTACACAGCAGGGCTTACCCGAATGGGTATGGCGTTGACTCAAGGCATCCCACGTCCATGATTTTCTTCATACCCTACAACTTGCAAAACAAAGTAGAAATCACAATGAGGAGTATGCTTTGAAACCAAACTGAACAAACAAACAACACTATCAAACCAGAATGGATACGTACTTTCCATCACAGCTAGCCTCCCAAGCTCCACTCCACCACATAGCGCAAAGGAAAATCGCACGCAGTCATGCTGGGAATGACCAAACTAATGCAAGAGCCAAGCCCTAAGCATGAAGGCCACAATTTCCAAGGTGCATTTATGTTACCACCCTGTCCTCCATTAACATATTTCAATACCCACATTCTATATTTTATATCACCCTTTAACACAGAGCCAAGACTAATCAACGTGCCATGTAAAATGTGTATCGAATACATAGGACTTAGCCATAGTCCATGGAATATGAAATATGCCATCGAAAGGAAGGTTTAAAATATTACACTAAAACCATGTTAAGATATAAATCAAGTTTTCCATGTGTGAAATACCATATAAAACGTGAACCATATAAGTATTATTTGGAGTAGTAATTACAACCCCAACAATAATTGTAACCCAGACAACATAGGATAGTGAAACACCCAGCCTGGTGTAAATATCAACTAATAGCAGTTAAAGTAACTACTAGGATAGGACTGTAAGTCCCTTGTCACCCAAGCTAAACATTAGTGATGAGTGGACAATATGTCTTGCTCAGCTTCTCTAAGCAGTTTTTGTCGTCAACTGTACCTACACACGACAAGAAAATAAATGAATTAGTTTGAACTAACTAAGTAAGCCTCGAAGTGATAAGTAAAAAGCAATTACCTCTCAGGTGTTTACAAGCGAAATAGGTCCCTTCACTCTGCCCCTTTTTCAAATGACAAGTTAAGTCAGAATTGTGTATATGACAATAATAAAACTTTATAACCAATGAGTATGTAATCAAATAACTAGCATACATAAAAATGCGTAACCATAGATCAAGATAGTAATCCACATCACGAAAACATAACTATTACATTATTAAACACATCTAGAAATATGAAAGCAGGACGTAAGTACAACTTGCAACATTACAACACTGTAAACAAAGTATGACACATTCTGCAGAGTGAATAATGTCCATCTCATGCAATAAATGATTAGCTAATTGATTTTTTTTATTTTCAAATTTTGGGAACATTCCACTACTAGAGTCAACTGACGGAGACTAATGGTGGCACTTAGAGTGGGTATCTTAATGATAGGGATCGATCCTTGTCGAACCTAAACTCATGCCATCAGGCGCAGTAAGTGACGAATGTCTCCTAGGTGTGTCCCACATGCACTGGTGGAGTGATGAAGACCTCCTAAGCTAGGAAAATAAAATATTATAGTATGTGGTCAAAGGGAGGATTAATAATAATCCCAACACCCCCATTAATCCTTACTTTGTACAACATTGACCCTGGTAACTAAGAACAAAGGTCACCCATAGAATCTAAATGCAAAAAAAAATTGCTTAATAAAAATGAGGAAATGGGGAAAAATCATGGGAACCCCCCCCCCACCATCAAAATAAGCAGGAAAATCAAGATCAAGCTTTCATATGAAGAAAAAATTTCTTTTTGACTACAAAACTTATGAAAATATTTCTGCAACCTGTATCTCTGTGGAGTAGTAAATCAGTGTGATGGTCCATGTGTGCACTAGTATCTTGGGACTGCACATCTGAACCTCCCCATATTCTTCCAATACAATGACATATAGGAGAAGGAATGTTAGCATTGTCTCTACCCTCTGGAGGAAGAGTGTCACGATCCAATTTGTTCTTTAGTGAGGATAATTATTGATCAGTCCTTACCATCATGTAGCATCTCTCTAGGACATTGTTACAGCTCTCTAAAGGAAGTGAATTTGCTTAACATAACGTAAGGTTCTCTTTTTGAATCTGGGATATTGTACTCCTCATGTCAGATTGATCTCTAGTCATGTGCCCAGCTACCTCAATAACCTTTTGTTCCCATTTAGGCCTAGGATTGGGAGTAGGGACTGGATTTGGATCTAGATCATTGTGAACTTCATCTCCAATTTCATAAACTTATTCAACAACATCCTTTGCATCATATTTTGAATCCAAAACACTAACGGAAACATTATCATATGCAAAATGGTTAGGTATAATGGTTTTACATTCCATTTCAAATAACAGTTGAGACTATATAGGATCTATGTATGCATAATGTGTGAGAATTCATATGCCTTGGAGGCATGGTTTGCAACACCCTTCACTATAATATTCCTAGTTGAGATATACAATATCTCCACTGAGTCAGGACCAAATAACACTCGCTTTGATAGATCAATATGTGTTAGCTTGTATACAGATAACAAATTTACAGCTAAAGAGGGAACATATAGTACATATTTTAACACTCCATGTTTTAACTTGATTGAACCCTTTCCTTCAACTTGAATTTGAATTTCATCACCCATGTGAATACTCATACCATCAGTAATTTGTAATGAAGAGAATGATTCTTTGGATGCAACCATATGATTGGAGGCTCTTAAATCAATGAGGAAGGAATGTGATTTTGAACAACTATCCTTTAGTGCATGGCATATCTCAACATGATGTTCAGTCTTTTCTCAGGGAGTGCAATGTTGTGTTGCTCATGAAGTTTTTCCACCTAATCAATGGTCTCCTTCATATAATACTTATTTGTATGGTTTCCTTTCTTACAGTAGGATCATTTTCATTTTTCATACCTTTGATGTTTGTCCTTCCTAGAGCCTGGGGATTCATCTGATGGATTAAACTCATATTTAGGTTCAAATTCATCGTTTCTTTTATTTTTCCCTTTTTTCGTCATTCTTGCTTGCACATTTCTTACCTCACCAACTAAGATATCTTTATTTGGAGAGGATATGAGAGCTCTCATCTATATCATCTTGTCTTGTTCTTGGCTTAGATACTTTATGAAGGAATCAAGGGATGGAATTCAATAATTAAGAGTAGCCAGTCTCCCAGAGTGAAAGGTAGATACAAACTATGAGAATTATGGGACAATTTTGCATTGTATGCAGATAATCAATTGCTCATCCTTCTTATCAATTCTTAATTGCTTGCATTGCATGGCCAGTGATTTGAATTATGAGAAAAATTGTTGTATAGTTTGAAAGTTACCGGGATGTAGTATTAGTGGCTCTTTCTCTAGAATATGTCATTCGGCTCATCATGTTTTCCAAACAAGGATTCGATGTTATCCTATACTTCTTTCAGAGTCTTGACTCCATCAACATGGAATAACAGCTCCCTAGAGATGTGGATGCACATGTAGCCAGATGATTCATCAAGCCTATACAGATGATTCGATTTTTCAATATATTGTTAGGGTTAGAGTGCTCTACCCATGGTAATCCTATACAAAAATTTGTTGTGCAAGAAAAATTGCATACCTTTCCTCAAATCAATGTAATTGAGAGGTGTAAGGATTTTGGGATTCAAAGCTACTGAATTCTCCATTTCACAGCTCTATTGATCAACAATTATCCATAAATTCTTTGAATGTACTTGCAAACACACTGCAAAAAACTCAATTCAACATGTGCACTTTATTTGAGTGCACCACACATGTATATACTTATCTCAATAGAATCCAGAGGGGAAAATGTAATTATTCCAAGAATTATGTCGAAACTGAATGGATTTTGGTGCATCAATGTAAGTTTTTGAGGTTCAAGTCAGGCATGGATACCTGCTCTGATACCATGTCAAATTCAATGAATCATAAGATCATCAACCTACATGAATTCAAATTAGAAAAAATGTTGTAACAGAGAGATAAGAATTTAGTATAGACTCATTAATTACTCATGGAAAAATTGTACACACATAGAGACAAAATTGGAATAATAAGATTATATTCATAAATCAATAATTAATATATAATATAATGGTTATAAATATAGGATAATTTGAATTCCTAAGATAGGATTTGAAACTACGAACTCATACTGACTCTTGAGCTATATCAGTGTGGGAAAATCACCACTGGAGCTCACTAATGCAACTTGGGATCAATAAAACAGTTTACTATGAGTTTACTAATGAGGTTAGGTAAGAAAATGTGCCATACTTCCCTTGAATCATGGAAAGTTGTGCTAGATACACTGGGAGTGATCTAATTGATGGGGATTTAAGTATAACTGGTCTTAATTGAATTCCAACTAGAGTCAACTGTTGGATATTTCTAGTGGCACTGAGAGTGGGTTCCTAAATTATAGGTATTGGTCCCTAGGGAACCTAAACTCATGCAATCAAGTGCAGTAAGTGGAAGATGTCCCGTAGGTGTTCCCCCCATGTACTAGTGGAGTGATCAAGACCTCCTAGGCTATTAAAATAATCAATTAGACTATGTGGTATGTTATCACCCAAATTTTTCCCTTGGTTGTAAGAGGATAAGTCCAAGGTAACCACAAAACCAATATTTAGGAGGAAATTTGGCTTCTTTTGTACCAGAGAGGATCTCTCAATGAATAAACACAAAGGCCATATATTTCTCTCAATGAAACAATATTAAAGGTTATAATGGGTGAAACAAGTGGCTAAAATGATAATGCTTTGCAAAACAAGTTAAATGATCATGATTTGAATAAAAACTTCTTTATAGAGGAAAGATAATCACTCTTTTACAACCAGCTCATTAATTGTATGGTGGTAAAGAAGAGTAAGAAAAATTCCATTAACATGGGCATCAAAAGATGAGTCTAATGTCAACTTTAGAGGAAAATTGAATGCTTGAAATCAAAGAACTAGATCATAAAAATATGAATTCTGATTCAAAATACATGTATCCACACATGAAAAGATAACAAAATGAATAAGATAACAGGAAATATATTCATAGTGAGAAAAGGAAATACAACCTATAACAAGAGTAAGACATTAATCTCTGACAAAACTTGCTTGGCTCTACAATTTTATTAACTTGGAAGATCTATTACAAAAATGTATTTCTTTCTCACGGGTTTCAACCGTCGTTACATTTCAAAATGATGTTTAAATACATAAAAATTGATCCTTGAACTGCTAACTACCTACATCATAAAAATAGGCATGTAATATCGCGAATTTTGGACCTACCATTTATAGGTGTGAGCCTATTGATCATGATGATTATATTGATGTTTTGTTTTATATTGGGTCGAAGACCCCACTGCATATGAACATGATGAGTGTTTTGTATATTGGGCGTAAGTTGTTGGTGATATATATGTATATATATGTTGGTTGTGTTGGGCGTGGACCCTGAAGCACATGATTGATGAAATGTTTTGTGTTGGGCGTGGACCCTGAAGCACATGATCGATAAGATGTTTTATGTTGACCGAGAGGCTGTGGAGCACAAGAGTACTTACATTTGTGTTGATCATAAAGCTCTGGAACACATAAAAATATAATTGGAAATGTTGGGCATAAGCTCTGGAGCATTCCATGTTGATGTTGAGCATAAGCTTTGGAGCATCGGATCTTTGGCCATTGTATCCCTAGGTGTATCGTACAAATACATCCTAGCATTTAGTGTTGAGCAAGAGCTTTGGAATTGCACTATGTTTGTAACTCCCTATTATAGGCATTGAGTATGGGCTCTAGTAAGTGCTAGGGGTTACCGAAAAGAATTTAATAACTTCCAAGTGAAAATGACTCAAGAAAAATATTGATCTCATCATACTTATTTATAAGTTATTAAATGAAATTTTGAATTTATGTATTCTCATCAAGTACTGAAGAGATTCCATGTTATACGAGGGAAATCCAACATGCAAGGATGTTTAGAGTTTCCTAGCCTAGTAGACTTGAGCCATCTATCTACTTGACCTTCATGAAGAAGTGTCGTTGAGTCTAGGTATCATAATACATGATGCCCAAAGACAAATGTTAACAAGTATTTTCAATACTATGTACTTTATACATAGTATGTATAAATAATTAATTATGACTAATTATATAATTGAATAAAGAAAGAAGAGAAGCTCCACAAATTATTATTTATTATTAAAGGAGTAATAAATAGTGAAATATCTATGAAAGACTAACTAGGAACTAGTTAAAAGTTCCTAGGTTAAGAATTGAAAATTACCCAGTAAATTAAAAAGGGTTAAATCAAGAAATCAAGGAGTTCTTGATTTAACTACCCCTTTGACTGAAAATTATGCCTATAAAGACTCAATCCAAGCAAAGGATTGGGGTTCTAATTTTTATCTAGGAGAATTATTATTCTTCTTGTTTTGCTCTCAAGTGTTTTCTTGGAGAACTACTCCTACAAGGGAAGGAGGATTGATTCAGAACTGATTACCAAATAGGAAACCCTACCTTAGGAGCTCTAAGCTACTTGCATGTTGGAGTCCAGATCCGGGGGATCCGGATTTAAACCAGGAACGGTTCTGGGTCATGGTTGGGTGGACCCAAGTTGTTTGGTCATCAAACAAAGGTCAAATATGCATTGAATTGTTAATGCTAGTTATTTAAGTGTGGCGGTGTAGCCATCGACAAAGCTTCAAATTCAGGTATGAAAAACTAGAAAGCCTATTCGATTTTATTTCCTAAAGATTCATTACTATTTATGTTAAGTAATGGCTGCAATGTAATTTCTAACCCTAAGGGTTAAGTTTTATGGTTAACAATCTTCTAGGGTTTGTAATAACAATTTACTAATCTTATGCTGGAGAAGTTTTATTATATGTTGTTTATGTTTAGGGTGGTATCCTTCATAAATGTTACTGTATTAACTATGTTTTGATATTAGTATTATGTTTATAATCTGTTCTCTATATTTAATACTCTACTGACATATTTCGTTTGTCACCAGAGGCTTGCCCTATAATTTTAAATAAACTAGTTCAGTAATAATTAATTAAAATATTATTTATGCTAACTATACAAGTTTATATTTTAAACTAGATCTACTCAGAACCGATTTCATATAATAAACAAGATAAACGAGTTATTAAAGACCTTCCAAGGTCTGTTGCATATAATCATTTAAAACCAAAATACTTTACATAACTGGATCAAACATTAAATTTAATCAGAGGGATATCATGAACATCCATGTGGTCCTTATCAAGACTCTGCCATAAAACCTGCAGTCTTAACATCTATAATAAAATACCATAAATCACATGCATTATATCTTTAAAGGTCCCATATAATATCCATCATAAACATCCACCTAAAATTTTACCAAGTAATAATTTATATAACTATGTATTAATAAACAGAGGTCGTGGTATCGATCCTCACAGGTTACAAATTCAATTCATAAACAAAATTAAACTCCACAATAAGAACCTTAACATAAATCATTATCATAATCAAAACGCATAACAAAAAGCCATAGAGTAAATACCTAATATCGATTCTATGATCACTTATAAAATATTTCACAGTCTGAAGGTCATATACCCAGTCACCAGCCATGACCTAGTTACCAAATCCAACTACACAGTAATAATCACATAGTCATGCTACAGTACGAAAATGATATCATGGGTTTTCCATAATCCTGGTTGTTACGGCCATATCGTTTTAAAATAACAAATTACTTTAAAAAAAACCCTTTTTATGCCAACAGAGGTCGTGACATTGAGACCCATGGGTGGTCAAGATCCAAGGCAGAAAATATAAAATTAACCATAGTATAATATCAAACAAGAATCAATCATTTACTTAAATCCATTGTTTATATATCTACAAAGGCCACGATTTACACTAAGCATTCAGGCTGTGTTTTAACAACACGTCGAATGCCTTTTAAATAATGATGCATACGCTAGCACTAAGTTCGTAAGACCCTAGCTACAGCACGACCTCATCCAAATAACATTTTAATACACAGTCCATTTTCACATCAGAACCAAATACCATAAGTAAATAATATACAAGATATCGCAACCCCATGTGAAGGGCTCATGCCATTTATGGCATGGACTTTACCCACACTGTCAAAATTGCAGTTTCCAAGTAAATCAATGACAGTAAACATAGAGCATCTGATTAGGCGAATGCCTCTACCTCTAAGAATGCCAACTCCATTTAAATACAGTGCCCAATAAAAATGCAGAAGGAAATCTCTTACACCATATATCAAGTTAACCATTACATTTTATAAAACCAATACTTATATCTATTTATATAGATATCCCAATGTCTGTACACAATCACCATTAAATGCCGAGGAAAAGGTTTTACACAGGAATGCCAATGGGCTATGGCACCATTGCTATCAATGGTGCAGCCTGTGGCTATAAAATCCCAAAACCAAAAATATAACAATTTACATAACCAAAATTAAATCACACAGAGATGAATGGCATAAGAATCGAATCATGGTATAACGCCTCAACGTTAAAAATAACCAAGTCTGTATTCATAACCTCGAAGGCGAAATTGAATTTGCTATAGCATCAAACCCCAACCGAACAACCAGTTGAACCGTAGCTCTTCCCACAGGGTTGAAGGGTGACAAGCATAATATTGATTAGCAGTCTTACCATGGCCATGAATGAAAAGCTTGGAGCCAACAGTGTCGTAGCCACAATGCTCCTCCATTCCTTTCGGCACCTGCAAGCAAAAACCAAGATGGGGATGAGGAGTATGCCATCCTATCAAACTGTAAAACAAACATTTTGTGGGAGTATAGAATCAACATAGGATTACCTCATAGTGAGGATGTTTCTTCCATGGCCATCCCTCTACGTAGAGCCAAAATGAATAAACCCCAAATGACAATACAATGCACAGCCATCGTGATCCAAGCCAAAGGGAAGGCTATCATGCTTTTCAACGAGCATTGAATGCACCCAGATGGAGTCCATTAATGAATTATCAAACCCACTCCCATAGTCAAGCCTTGTTGCAAGGTATCGATTAATACCACCCTCCACACCAACGCTTAAACCCTAGAAAAGCATGGTTTATACTATATATCATTTCAATCCCAAACTCTAACATCAACGTTAACATATTACAAAGTTTTCTTAGGATATAATTTCGATGGTACATGGTCCATAGGATGCACTAGTCCAAAGTTAAGAACCCATGCTTAAACTTCAGGCTATCGGCCTCTTTCCTGGTCTATGACACACTCAAACTTTAAAAGTTGCACCAATCAGGTTGTAACGGGTAGATCCTTGGTCGGAAGTGTAAGGTTTTCCTCTACATTAATTTGGTGGACTGTCTGCAAATCCTTTGCTGCTAACATCAAAATTTTAAGGTAAGTCACCTCTGCAAATGTATTTGTTCTTCGATGTTCTACTTTACATTGTTAAAACTATATTTTAACCTCTACAATGCATAATTGTTTTTTTGCATGGTTTAAAGCTTGGAGTTTGTTGCGTTGGATTCGTAAACAAAATTTGTATGGTCCGGGTAAAATATGTTACCCGTCTCCTCTATCCTTGGAGTTTAGTGGTTGGGCCAACGTTCATGAGTTGGAGTCATTCCAGCGATTTATTTCCGTTAAAATTTGGTAAACCTTCCAGTGGTTCGACCCTATGGAAATTTTCAATTGTTTTTATAAATTCTTCCTTCGACTGTGGAGTTTGAAGGGGAATGTAATGTCATGTATCATTTTTAAATTTTGAGCTCTAATAGAGCTTGTAGACAAATATGTTAATGTTCAAAAGAACCAGTTTTCACTGGGTTTTATAATTTTGTAACTCACTACGTTTCTGGCTATAAAACTTAAAGTTGATCTTTCCTTTGGCTACATCGTTAGTATTTTTTTTTCTTGTAATTGTTCCTGTATATAATTCCCCATGAGGGTTTCACTGTATTTGTAAATCATGCAATTAATTCGAGGACATTGCGATCTCGAAATCGTTTAATTAAAATTCTTATGGTGTTTTAGATATGAGATAGAAACTTGTTAGTTAGGTAAAATGATGAAGTCGTAAGACTGAACTGCGATTTTCAATTGAACAATATCAATTCTTACTCATTTAGAAAATTATATGGTTTATTAATAGCTTTTGGGTCGGTTCACAAGAGATTTACAACTCGAATATAATTGACGTCCTACATGGTAAATAATTGTTTTCTTATTGACAGACTTTCCCTTTACAGGATTCGAATTCTTGATTTAATAAACTAGTGATTAGGAAGGTTTAATAAGCAGTTTTATTATTACATGGAGAATTTAATGGATAGCTTAATATTTCAGCTATGTCCTTCATCTGTTAGGTTTTTGATACTATTAAATCAATTTGGTTTGTCTGAAAAAGCCTTTTCAGGATTTTCTACGAAGACCTGGGTAAACTATACGATATTAAGCTAGTTATATATTGTGAATTTTGTAAGGTTTTAGTGCTACTATGTTTTTTAAAATATTTATAAAAGTAAAAACCTAACATAAATCTTGGAAACATTTTTTAGTTTATCAGCTAAAACTGTTTATTTAAATAAAAAGGCCTTTAGGTCGTAATAGTGAATACTAGCAGGATTTACCTGTCATCTGTATTTTTCCAGATTATAAATATTTGTTTTCTTGTCATAGTACTGAAGTTTAGAAATTATGGATTCTTTTACTACATATGTATATACAGCATTTAATAATATCTTGTGGAGTTTTTATTTTATTTCAATGGAAGTTGTTTTTTTGAGTCACTTAACCCTAGTTTACTTCTGTGAATTTTTAAGTCTTCCGGCTGTAATAAGAATGTTACTCTTTATAATAAACCATTAGTAAAGGTTCATATTAGTAGGGACCTTTTAGTTGTAACTTTGTCCCTAAATCTCAATGTTAGATAGAGAACTTGTTATTTTAGGAATTAGAATATTGTATTATCTTAAAATAAACCTATCTATTAATGATATGAAGATTTAAGAAAACAGTAACATAAACTCAGAGACTAGTTATGATATTATTTATAAATATCAACAAAGAAATTCTATGATAATCTACAAATTTCCATTTAACTTTATGGAAGGAAAAAATGTAGCGTCATTTACAATAATACTTATAAAAAAAGATCTTCCTATCCTATTCCAATTCAGTAATGATTACTTAGTTCAAAGAAATCATTAACATTCCTAAACCTGCAAATGAAGATATGAAGTAATTTTACAAATAATAAACAAAACAGCTTAGAACCTGGATAATTGCATAAAGGGGATAACCACCCAAAGAAGACCATTCCTCCCATCCGTCTTGTGAAAGCAGCTAGGATCACTTTCCTTAGCACCCTCGAGCCTGTTCACGGAACCACTAGGATGAAGACACTATGTAACAACCCACATAGAAATCTTTGCAACTTAGAAACTCCCTAGAAAACTTAACTCTCAACAATTTCACTTTAGCTATCCCCTCATCGAATTCCTCGTGTGTGCCTGAATTTTCAGTTTGCGGCAATTCACAAGGGTCTAATCACTTGGAATAGAATGTAATGAGACTCCTCCTCAATTCAATGGTATTTTAAATATTTCCTATGTTTTTGGGTAATTTTTGTAATTAAATGAGCCACATGGTCAATTCCTCTTTTCAAGGAACATGACCACAATTTTAGGGCATTTCCCTCCTACAACAACTAGAAGGTGAAATGCTAGTGCTGCCACTTGTCATTTAGCCTTCTATAGCTGCTCAATCCTCCTAGAGGGTCAGTGAACACTCTTCAACAGTCTTCTTTGGATAGGTGTCTCTTCATTTAATTATTTAAATAAGTAAAATATTCAATTACAGTCATCCTTAACCAACCTTGGTCATAAAAACTTTACAATAACTTTTAACATAATGTTCTCTCAAATAAATAAAAATATTTATTTTTCACTTTTAGGTGGGTTATAAACACGCCCTCTTAAGTTCAAGATAATACTCGATCTTGCTTAAGTTTCTTCTGAGTCTTCCTGTAACAGAATCCGATATGCCTCCCGCAAATGATTCTCTAATACCCAGGTTGCTTCATCTAGAATGAGGTGATTCCATTGCAATTTTACCTATCCAATGGTGCGATTACAGAGAAAAATTTCCCTCCCGTCGAGAATACAATCCGGTTCCACCTGAAAATATTCTTTGGGTTATACCTGGATAACATCCCAATCAATCACATGAGTAGCATCGTGCACATACTTTTTTAATATGGAAATATGAAACACGTTATGTATTCTAATAGTAGGTGTCAAATAAGCCACTGGTCCAACCATTGCCAATATTTCAAATGATCCACAATACCTATGTGCTAATTTAGCACAACTCCCCAACTTAAATGAGCTCTTTCTGGGTTTTACCTTGACAAACACATGCTCACGTACTTGGAATTATTTCTAAGTTCTTCAAAGGTATGCATGACTCTTTTCTCTGTCCTGTGCAATTTTCAGATTGCTTTGTACATTTTTCACTGTTAATTCCATTTCTTTTAACAAGTCAGGTCCTAATATAAATATTTAAGCCAGATTACTCCATGAAATAGGAGTATTACATTTCCTACCATACAATATTTCAAAAGGACTAATTTTATCTAAAGCGTGATAGTGTTTATTATACACAAACTCGACTAAATGCAAATAATCTTCCCATTTCTTTGGATGATCTCTAACATACATCTATAACATATCTTCTACAACTTGATTTACTCTTTCCTGTTTGTCCATCCGTTTGCAGATGGTAAGTAGTACTGAAATTTAATTAGTATCTAGTCCTTTAAACAAAGACTTCCAAAAATTACCAGTAAACTTAGGATTTCTGTCAGAATTTATTATCCTCGGAATTCCATGCAACCGAAAAATTTCCTTCATAAATATGTCAGCAAAATTCGAAGCCTTATAAGTAGCTTTAACATGTATAAAATCTGTTTCCTTTCTTAGTTTGTCTACCACTACCATTATAAAGTCATTTTGCTTCTTATTTTTAGGTAATCTAATTATAAAATCGAGACAGATAATTTCCCATTTCCAATGTGAAATTAGCAGCGGTTATAAAAGACCTACTGGGTTTCTATGCTCAGATTTAACTTGCTGACATTTTATACACATAGCTATATATTCAGCAACCTCATTCTTCATATTAGGCCAGAAATAATTTTTTCTAGCATTGTTATCATCTTTTGATACCCTGGATGTCCAAAATAAGGACTTTTATGTACTTCATTTAAAATCAGCAATTTAATTTATGGTATGTCAAGTATATAAAGTTTGTTTTTATACAGTATTAATCCTTTTTCATTTAAACTGAAATCGGTTTTTACATTTTCAGATTCATTATCTACTACTTTTTGTCTTAGATTTTTACATTCCTTGTCAAGTTCTGTCCCTTCTTTCAATTTATCATCTAATTCTATTTTGTAGCTGCTAATGGAAGCTATAAAATTCATTCTTCCATTTCTGCTTAAGGAATCAACCACTTTATTTTCATTTCCTTTGATGTGTTTGATTTCAAAATCGTATTCATTAAGGAAAGATAAGCATCTAGCTTTCCTTGTGTTCAGATTTTGTTGATCAAACAAATATTTCAAGCTTATGTTATGAGACATTAATAGAAATATTTTACCAATTAGATGATGGCGCCACATTTTTCAGAGCATGAATTATGGCATCCAGCTCTAAATCATAGGTGGCATAATTCTTTTCATGTGTTTTTAACTTCCTTGATTCATAAGCTATTATGTGTCCTTCTTGTGTTAGTACTCCACCCAAACCTTCATTTCATGCATCAGTGCACGCAACAAAATCCTTGTTTGGATCTTCTATTTTTAATATATGTGCAGTAGTTTAAAATTCCTTTAATTTATTAAAACATTCTTCACACTTTTGATCCCACACGAATCTTTTTCCCTTTTTTTTCCATGCTGGCATTATTTCATTTTTATTTCCCTTTTCTCTTTATGATTTTTCTCATAGTCATTTAGGAAATTATACGATTTAAATTAGGAACACATCTAATTATATTCATTATTCTAATGCAGTTGAAAGTTTTGTTTCACTAGCCTAAATCCTTATGGCTTTAATATGATGATTATAATGTCTTTGTAATAAAATTTGGCGCTTGGATTTCATTTAAGAAGTATGGTTTGGTGTGATGTTAACAGATGGAATTGTAATTACATGGATAGACATTTTTATTTTAGATTTGGGGTGGACTACGACCTAGTCTTTTTCATATAATGACGAAGATGAGACAAGTGTATTGTCGAGATTGATTTTATGGAATTCTTTCAAAATTTGAAATAAACAATTATAGAAAAATGAATATAAAAAATAAATAGTAGCTAGCTAATGAATGGATAACTAGTAGAAATGCATGGATAATTCATAGTTGGTGAATGGATAACCAACAACTCATCAAAGATAACTAGAAGAATTTGAGATACAAAGAAAAAGAATATAAGAAATAATAGATAGTTGATAAATGAATGTCGGTGATAACATGTTGCTAGGCATCTATAACTCACAGATGAACCTAATTAAATAGAAGAATATGAGGAGTAAAAAAAAAATACAAACAGTCTTCCATTCCATAACTATCTATTAACCATTTGATCCATGTCTTCCATTCCATCCACAAACTATGTTTTTACATATATATCATCTTTCTTTTTTTATCTTTTACCATATCACTTATCCTCTAGTTCAAACAATCAAAGTACAATGAAAGGGTTTCATGGCTTGTCCATACCTCTTGAACTTAGCCTAAATATCATCTATGCATTAATGAGGGATTTGGAGTAGCCAACGTATGGTTTTACTACTTTTTAATGGTCGTTTGTTGCTTAGTTAGTCAAATACTTCCTCTGTTATTGTTGCAATTTCCTCAGTGTCATATTTCTCAAACCCTTGAGTTTGGTAATAGCTCTAATAGTTTGAAATGAGGGCTCATGGTACAAGGCTCTTCAAAACTATAGCATTTCTCTTATCTAGATAGAAATAATGGATGGTCATATTTTTTGCAAAATGTTCTATGGTTATAGTCATAAGGTCGCATAGGTTTTGCTCGAATTTTTAATAGAAGAATAACTCATATATGATATCTTGCAATCCATATGGATAAATGTTTTATTGCTGATGCTACTAGTTTGTCATTAAATGGAGAAAAATGTTTCAAGAATTATCCAATTTAGGAGATACCCCACAACAAGTTACTCAAGTCCATGAATACCGTTCCACATAGAAAAGGTATGCTAGTAAATTTGCTTATTAAGAAATTACAATACTTGGTTTTCTTGGGTTATGATTTTAATCTACCCTTCTATCTTTTAAGTTGTCTCGGGACATGGAACAGTTTTTCTAGTGTGGCGATGAAAACCCAAAAAGAAGCTTGTTCCGTTATGGATTAACTAGACTATCGTTAGAATTTAGATTATCTGAGCTAGATGATTCTTGGGCTGTTTTCTTTTTGAGAAATGCTTTTAGTAAAATATTTGTAGATTCAAAGGTATTTCCCATAATCATGGTTATAACATGAGGTCTTTTGAAGGAAATCACAACAATGGTGAATCTATGAAATAATTTGACCAAGATGGCCCTTCCTTAGTTAATAAAATTGTTGATAAAGCTCTGAAAGTGAGTCATCCTTTGTGTCAAATGAATACAACAGATATTATCTTGTAGTAATAGTCAAACTAAGTTTAATGAGGCTAATGCTTGTTATATTGTTGCTAAGTCTTGTCTTGAATCACTCGAAACATGATTAAGAGGGGGAATCTTAATATCCCTACTAAAAAGCCAAATCCTATAGTTGATACTCTACACATTGATAAATTAAAACCCGAAGCTAAATGTCATGCTTAGAAATTAGAATTTAATGAAAACACTCATTATGACTTTCTTTATAATTTACCCTCATGTTTGTAGAAGTAAATCCTAATTTTCTAATATTGGAACTTGTTGTTTGTAGAAGTAAATCCAAATTTTCTAATGTTGGAACTTCTTTTAAAAAGATGAAAAAAAATTCTTATGAAATTCCGAGATCCATGGGTGTTCAAGGTTAATGTTTATAACATGATCATTTTCGATGCTCTATTTTCCAATGTTGTATTGGTATAAATAACCATGAGATTAGCCAGTTGAAGGATAATGTTTTTCATTTACAAAAAAATCTTCAAAGTTGAAAAAAGGGAACAAATCGTTGATACAGCAATATTAGTTTGAGATAAATGAATTAAACATAAAATTGTAGAAGATAGAGTGGTGATCCAATCTTGTGGCATGAATGCCATTATACACTATAGACCTTTAGATGATCGCAATGCCTTGTTAAAAGTGAGCCGAACATTTTTTAAGAATGCACATGATGCAGATATTCTTGGGTTTATATATATATATATATAGAAGTATGCATAGGTAGTTGTTATTTTCCCAAGTGTTTATTTTTTATCTTATTGTTGTGTGAATTCCACATAATAAGGAGAAGCAACATAATAATAAATTTTGTATCACTCCAAAATATTAGATAATTATCGATATCTTTTGTTTTGATTGTTTATATGTGTTGATTATATGATTCAAAGCTTCGATTGTGACATGGTTTTATGTGTTTTCACCTAGAAAAGCGAGGTTCTCTTTAATTTAGTATGGGGATATTCCACGTTAGTCACGTTATGCTAGCCGACATAAATAAAAAAATATTAAAAACAAAAAACAAAAAATATAAACTATATATGGACTTAAATAAAATAAAATTAAACTGGCATAGATGCATTTTAACCCCAAATCTATCAAGTACCAAGAGGGATCCAAATGATTAAAAAAATATACACCTCAAAAACTTGAATCCCTCTCAATGCTAGATAAATTCAAGTTTAAAATGGATCTATGCTAATAATATCCATAATTAATTGTTTAAACTATCTAATGAACAAAATGATGATAATAGTGGTTATGTTCATCATAATTAAAATGATGATAGGAGTGGTTATGTTCATCATAATTAGTTGTTTAGACTATCGAATCAACAAAATGATGATAGGAGTTGTTATGTTCATCGTACCGAGTCGAGTCACTCGATACTTTAATGTTATCCAACTTTTTATTCAAAGTTTTTCCTTATTGTTAGTGGTGAGTTTAAGACTTGATATTGTTTTATCATGACTCTATTATTACAAATAGAGCATGATAACACTTCGTAAGGGATCGTAAAATGGTCATGTTTTACTAATGAAGCAATGACCTACTCTTTTATTTAGTTTTGTTGGGTGGGTGCATGAAGTAGAGATCTTTTAGATGCAACTAGATTTTTAGAAACTTGATTATGTCTACATCATAACTTTTTCTTTTCTGAACCATTTCCTAAAAATATATATGGCACACTACTAGACACTAACGCTGTAAAGAATCCATTCCATCATCATTATATTAAGACCTTGAAAAGATGCACCAATACTTGGCGTAATAATTTCAAGTTATGGTGACTTAGATAATTTCAAAAAATATTTATAAGTACTAATTTTATTTTGGAAAAATAGTGTCGCACCACTACTATTTTTTATCTACATATTTGTCAATTTTTGTATATTGATTCTATCATTTAGGCATTCAAAGGTTGCACTAACATGGGCATATACCTTATAATTTGTTGAAAAAAATAAAATCTCAATGTGAGAAAAAATCGAAATTGAGTTAGTTGTGAACTTTTTCAATACATAAAATTTATATATTTGGAAAGGTGATTCAATTTATTAAGTTTCATATATTTTATTGAAAGAAAGATTGATTGTGTAGGTATGTCAAAATACCCATGTAAGATGAAGGATGTCTTTTTTTCAGTTTTGTTGCATCTAACATGCAAAAAGAGACCATCATTAGCTTGCACTCACTTGATTATTAGAGGTAGTTTAATACTTAGCCAAGATAGTTGGTTTTCTTTAAAATTAGTTTCATATTTGGTAATTCGTTCACTATTTTTTGTAACTTAAATGTGAATTGATCATTAATATTAAGCAATATGTTCCTTAGCATTGTAAAGTTAAATTGGACTCTTTTAATTAACTTTATTATTTACAAATTTAAAATTAGTTTAATTTTTTTGTTTAATTTCATTAGAGGTATTTTCATCATATGAGACTTAGTTTGTTGTTAGATATATTAGACTTAGTTTGTTTCTAGATAGCTACATATAAAATCATGTATGATTATATTTTCTTTTAAAGAGAGAACAATTTATTAATCATATTTTATACATGCTTGTTGATATTTGATTAAATTTTTGTCTTTCTTTTATAAAGTTTATATCTTTTGTTTATTTTTTTTACTAGGGGAATGGACAACTCGAGACAGGGTTGGTACTTGTGTGATACGAGGTTCAAGGATCCAATTTTGCTACCACTATACCCATAGGTGCATCAACAGGGGAAAACCATGAAACATGTATAAGTTTTGGGGATTTGAACATAAGACCTTCCATTTACAACATTTCAACTTTATCACTTGCTTTGGACCCATGCAAAAATTATTTTGTTATTATTATGTATATAATTTCTTTTTTTAGACGTTTTGAGAACTTTGTATATTTGTATAAATTGTTTATAGATTTTTTTAATATTTTGTAGATATTTATGTATTTCTTTAATTAGTAATTTTAGCTAGTTTTATATAATATTTTTTAGGGTTTTAAGATTTTGTTAATTTATTTCCCCGTATCTTTCGAGTTATAGGTAAGATCCCATTGTTGGCCATTAGAGACATTAAGTTGATCAGGAACAACCATATGAAATGGCATGGGTTCTGATCTAAAGACAACGAACCGCATTGTCTCTTCTTCTAAAGACAACGAACCGCATTATGTCTTCTTCATTGACGAGTAGGTCAGAAATGTCCATCAACAACTTGCCATGCTGCTCATTGATATCATCATAATTATAAAAAGGGTTTCATTTTTTAATATTTCTACCTAGTAGAATGAGCTTAAGTATGAGGACAAGTAGTTTTTCCCTTGAATTTGACTATGTCCAACTTCAAAACGATGTTTTCTTATAATATAAAACTTGAGTATGATGAATTGTTTTCCATTTCAGAAGCATTTTGTGCTTAAAAATTACAAAGACCAATCTCAAAACATGTGTATATATGTACACAACCATGCCATAGTTATCTTAATATCTAATTATATATTAGTCCCCAATGAGTTATCCTTTAAAATATAATAAATACTAGAAATCCAAATCCAATGATGAACTCGAGATCCCAACTAGAAATTACATTCAAATAATTGACATATCTAATTATATATTAGTCCCCAAAGAGTTATCCTTTAAAATATAATAAATACCAGAAATCCAAATCCAATGATGAACTCGAGATCCCAACTAGAAATTACATTCAAATAATTGACATAAAGTTAAGTTCAAAGTCTAAGAAACATAGAACTTTATAAAAAGTATTTTTCTTCAATAAAACAAGGACCACTCCTCAAACACTTTCTCATAATCTATTGATCATAGAACATAACCATAATAAAAATTTATTTAGAGCAAAGAGACATCCCACACTTATTTGTCCAAATTAAGTGGATTCATTAATGCAAAGATGATGCAGGAGTCCAACACCAATTATATATGCAAATAACTACATTTTTTTCATAAAATTAATGTATATGGTTACTTTTAAATATATCTATAAACATGTTTCTTCAATGTTCTCTACTATAAAGGAATTAGGAATTAGAGAAGACTTCTTAAAAGTACAAATTTTGAAGTCAATAACAGCTCAATTGATTGTCTTTTATTTCTAGTTCAAATTTATTTTTAAATGATTTTATGAATTTTCTTATAGTAGTTTGAGTGACTTATAAGCTTTGAGAAAAAAAATTAATAATTAAAAAAATTTAAATAATGAAATATATATATATATA
>LPNX010196473.1:198101-230130 GCA_001517045.1 Pseudotsuga menziesii
CCGTGAAGCACATGATTGATGAGATGTTTTGTGTTGAGTGAGGAGCTCTGGAGCACATGAGTGATTGATGTTTGTGTTGACCGAAAAGCTCTGGAACACATGAGTTTTATATTTGTGTTGATCATGAAGCTCTAGAACACATGAAAATATAATTTGGAAGTGTTGGGCATTAGCCCTGAAGCCTTCTATGTTGATGTTGAGCATAAGCTCTGGAACCGGATCCTTGGCCATTGTATCCATAGGTGTATTGTATAAGTACATCCTAGCATTAGTGTTGAGCAAAGAGCTATAGAATTGCACTAAGTTTGTAACTCCCTATTTTTAGCATTGAGTATGGGCTCTGGTAAGAGCTAGGAGTTACTGAAAAGAATTAATGATTCCCGAGTGAAAACGACTCGAGAAAAATATTGATCTCATCACACTTATTTAAAAGTGATTAAATGAAATTTCGAATTTATGTATTCTCATCAAGCACTGAAGAACTACCATGTTATATGAGTGAATTCAACATGTAAGGATGATTAGAGTAGCCTAGCCTAGTAGAGCTTACCATATACATGTGACCTTAATGAAGAAAGTGTCGTAAGTCTAAGGATCACAATATGTGATGCCCCAAGACAAATGTTAACAAATGTTATATTATTATGTATTTTATACATGAATAAATATAATAATAATATTAATAATGTGAGAAAGAAGGAAAAGTTCCATCTATTACTATTATTACTAAGATAAAAATTATATAGTACAATACCTATAAAATTCCAATTAGGACCTAAATTAAAGTTTCTAAGTTAAAATATTAAAAGTACTAAATTAAATAAAAAGGGCCAAATCAAAAAATGAGCATTTTTTTATTTAAGTGCCCCTTTGACTGAAAAGTATGTCTATAAATTCCCAAGCCAAAGAGAGGCTTGGGGATCTCATCTATATTTTGGAGTGATTATTCTACCAAAATTATCAAGAGAGTTCTTGGAGAACATTTCCCAGAAGGAAAAGAGAGAACTAATCTAGACCTAATATACAAACTAGGGCAGCCTTACCTTAGGAGCTGTAAGCTACTTGCATGTTGGAACCAGCTCGGGGGGATCCAAATTGAAACCAGGAATGGTTTTGGGTCATGGTTGGGTGGAACGTGGTAGTTCCCAAGTGATTCAGTCATCTCACATAGAGGTCAGATATGCCTACGATTTGTTCATGTTGGTTATTTGAGTGTGCAGGTTTCATCCATTATAGAAACTTTAAATTACAGGCATGAGGTTTTGGACTACCTATTTCATTTTATAGAACAAGTGTTGGATAGACTAGGAAAATGTTTACATTATACTTTTCTAACCCTATGTGCCTTGGTTGTGTCTAATTCTTTTAGGGTCTACATTTTAAATTATAAACCCGAGGCTATAATTTATTTCCTGTGCTAGATTTATCGAGGGTTTCTTTATTTAGTTTACTTCTGTAATTTAATTCTTGTATAAATATTTACCAAGGGTTTTGCAACTTAGTTTTACTTATGTATTATCTTTGTTGCTTAAACTCTGTTTTTCTGCAAACTAGTTATTATTTTAGAATAATTACATAGCTGGTCATTGGCCTATATACTCTACTAACAGATTTCATATTTTCAGTAGAAGCATGATATAATTAAAAAGGCCAGTTCAGATCTAAGTTTCAGATCTAGAATAATTATACAAATATAATAATTAGGACCTAGCAAATATATATATATATATTAACAACTATAAAATAGAATTATAATTCTAATCTTTCAACACTAAATTTACATCTAAGAACACATTATACACACCACATACTAGAGCTAAGATTAAGAACCAACCAAGACCTTTTAAGGTCTCAATAAACAACCATAGGCTAATGATCCGAATCATTTGCATTAAACAAATATCATCCTAATCTTTTAACAGTCCAATTAATCGAGACCCTTTAATGGTCCATGATTTATAACCACTATACTATCTATATCTACCAAGTATAAACAAGAATATTATTATCAATACTATAAACCCATGACATGAAGTAAGCAAGTCGACCGATATAAGTATTAAAATACACCTAACAATACTTTATAATAGAAATTGTATAACATATATAAAAGGTCCAACGTAATACAATCTACAAGAAATGTGTAAAAATAACCAAAGTGCAACACTAAATTACAAACTATATATTTAAACAAGAGATCCCAGGATTGAATCCTCTCAACACCCAAATGTAAAAATGCATACCATAATACTCAACACCATTATATAAAATAAACCTTAAGCATGTAAACCATCCAAAGTATTTATACAAAAGATTGCATGAATCAAATCTTGTAGGCACTTATGCCCCAAATCGCAACCACCCAAATATTAAAAACGCATTCTATAATCAACGACCATGATTCGAATCCTATAGAGTCCTTCTATGTTTCATAAGGCCACACTATACACAGTGTGTATGCAGGCTGTAACAACTAGATAAATTCTCTACAGAGAATTCGTGAGACCCTCACGTTTTGCACACATGTTGTAAACACGGCCTCATACCCATAAATAAAACACACAGTCAACTATTTTAAAACCTTTCTAAATGCATGGAAACCTTGTTAACAATCAACCTATAACAAGGATTTCTAATGCAGGGTTTTACATCCATGGCCACATTGCTTTCCATTTACATATAAATAAATAAAACAGTAAATATGCACCATCTAAGCTATCACAGGTGCCATGGAGAGTGTTCATCACATTCATGGCATGGCCCCAAACCATACGCTATCACCATTTACAATCTTACAACTAAGAAAAATAATGGAAGCAAATATACACAGACCATCCATGAAGGAAAATGCCATATAAAACCCAGCATAAATCACCATTGAAATGAAATGCAATATACATTTATAAACAGCCTTATAAATCCATAATCGAGCTTACACAGTCGAGTTCCATTGGCCATGGCACCATTGCAAGCAATGGTGCTTCCCTGGCTTCTAAAATAAACAAAACATGATTTACAATTTACACACATAGTCTGTCAAATGTACCAAGGCTCCCATTCATGGCCAACAAAATCATATTAATTACAAAACCAAATATTTGTAAACCTGGGCCTGAAGGAAAATAAAAAACCCCACATTAAACCCCAACCAGTGAAAAGATGAAACTTAGTCCCACCCATAAAGCCAAGAGGTGACAAGTGTAGGCTTGTTTAGCAAGCTTACCATGAATGTACCCACAAACTCCTTTCGAAGCTTTGATCTTTGTTGCTCCTCACCATCCCTATCACATGCAACCACCAGCAATGAGATGGATGAGAATTATGGAAATCGTGGCTAAGCTACAAACCATCAAACAATGCTTCGAAAACCAGATGAAATATTATCTCTATTAACCTAGAATTCACCTTCACCATGCTACGCAGAGACGAGAAGAAGAAAACAATGAATTGAGTAATGACCAAACCCCATCGTGAGCCAAGCCCTAAGCTTGGGTTGCCACACAATCAAACATGCATTAATGGTGCCAGACTATTTCCCATTATCAAAACCCAAACCCACTTCTCCATAGTTTCCATATGTTATAGTATAGAATGCCTCCAAGCCCATGCAAACTATTAAAACCCTTATGCATGGTATAAAATTTATCATATATTCGCCACCCCAAGTTAATACAAGGTCTAGATTAACATATGTATTGCTTACCTTAGGTTTTAAACCTTAGGACCTTATGCATCAAACTCTTTAGGCTCTAAGCCTAAGACCATGGCATATGCAATATGCCATGGTATGTTGTATAAAAATATACCAAGTTTCATTTTTAACCAACGATAGTTGAACCTATAAAAGTATAAAATAATAGTATAAGTTAATTGTGTTTCGTAAAATAAAAATGTAATACAATTATGCTAGGGAATGAACAGTTGATGATAATTAACTAAGAATATAGAAGGCATATAGAGCAAATCTCTATGGATTTCTTACACAAAGGAATGGTCAAACCAATTCAATTAATCGATGAGAACTAATTAAAATATAAAGGTGTAGATAGTCACAACAACCCAAACCATAGATCAATGAAAGGTGGATCCGAAACATCTACATGCTGATTATAGAAATTACACATCAACCCAATACCTAGATACCTGCCTAGCATTTCTACATTATTCCAACATACCCCCTTAATGTAGAAATGGATTTTCTACAACACCTAATTTTTACCTAAGGATATCAAAGTGAATCTTTACAACAGGTTTGGTAATTAAGTCGGTGACATTATCACTTGTGTTGCAATAAATAAGTTTAATTTCCTTAGACTCAATATTTTCTTTGATAAAATGATGTTGTGGTTCAATGTGTTTTGTCCTTGCATGATAAACTAGATTGTGTGCCATTTTGACTACACTTTGATTGTCACAATATACTTTTGTGGGTTATGCTTTCTTTTCTCCAATATCTTCAAGAATCCTCCTCAACCAGACACCTTCACATGTTGCAATAGAAATGGCTTTGTATTCTGCTTCTATGGATGATAGTGAAACAGTTGGTTGTTTCTTGCTGCTCCATGATATGACTCCAGATCCAATGTTGAATGCATATCCTGTAGTAGATGTTCTGTCATCTGTATTTCCTGCCCAATCAAAATCCGAAAAACCTGCCAATTGAACATCACACTTATCAGTGTATAAAAGACCAAAGTTCATTGTCCCTTTATATATCTAAGGAATTTCTTTGCAGCTTTCCAATGACTGTCATTTGGTTTACCCATAAATTGGCTCAAAATGATGACTGCATATGATATATCTGGCCTTGTGGTAGTGAGATAATCAGGCTTCCCACCAACTATCGATACAAAGTACCATCTGCATCCGTTGATCTATCTTGACTGCATAACTTCACATTTTGTTCTAAAGGAATTGTTGATACTTTGCAATCACTCATATTAAATCTATTCAGTATTTCGCTCACATACTGACTTTGAGTGATCATTGTTTTTCCAAATTCTCTCCAAACTTCAAGTCCCAAACAATAGTGTAATTCTCCAAGGTCTTTCATTTCAAACTCTTGTGACAGTTGATTTTTTATTTCTGTAATAAACTTACATGCATTCCCTGTAATGATGAGATCATATACATATAGAGATATCTTACAAATATTTCCTCCCATATCTTTCTTCATATAAAGGTTAGGATCACTTTTGATTTTAACCAAACCTCTTTTATTAAAGAAGGTATCGATCTTTATGTACCATGATCTAGGAGCCTGTTTTAATCCATATATAGCTTTCTTTAGTTTACATACAAGATGTTCCTATCATCTCTATTCAAAGCCTTAAGGTTGAGCTAAGTAGACTTCTTCTTTTAAGTCACCATTTAAGAAAGCATATTTTACATCTAGTTGATGGATTTTTCATTTATGTGATGTTCCTAATGCAACCAAAACTCTAATTGTGTTTAGTTTTTCTACTGGTGCAAAAGTATCTTCAAAGTTAATTCCCTCCTTTTGTGTATAGCCTTTTTCTACTAGTATTGCTTTAAATATTTCTATGCTACCATCGGATTTAAGCTTATATTTAAACAACCATTTACAGCCTATGGGTCTCTTATCCTCTGGTAACTCAGTCAATTCCCAAGTCTGATTTTTCATAATTGAGTTATATTCTTCATGCATTGCTTCAACCCATTTTTCTTTATCTTTGGCTTGTTTGTAATTCATTGGTTCACTAATATTCATTAAATTAGGCATTAAATCATAATCATTGTACCTTGGAGGGGGACGAATATTTCTTACTGACCTTTTGAGCATTAAATTACCTGTAAGGGTTCCATCCATAGTCCTTCTACTTTATGTTGTGTCTTTCTCTGAACTTGTAGAAGTACTCATTCTATTTTTTCTATTTTCACTGTAGTTTTTTCTACTTTCACTACTGCTTCTACTTCTTTCACTATTGCTTCTGGTATTATGTTCTTCCTGCTTATCTTATGGCTCTTACACTTCCTACTCCTAAACTATTGAGTTTAACTTGACATATTCATCATTGTTAATCAGACGATTCCATTGTTTTGTTTTGTTACTTGTATATGCATGTTCATTGAACACCACATGTTTACTAGCAATTAATTTATGAGTGCTAGGGTGAAACAACTTATGGGATTTGTGATCATTGCAATACCCAACATAGACACATTCAAGTGATTTAGCATCTAGTTTCCTCCTATCATCTTTTGGTATGTGGGAAAATGCTTTAGAACCAAAGATTCGTAGATTCTTAAATTGTGGTTTATATCCATTGAAAAACTCAAATCTTGTTTGAAATTTTAATTTCTTTGTTGGACTGATATTTTTCAAATGTACAACAGTATTCACAGCTTCTGCCCAAAAACCATTTGAAATTTCCTTACCTTGTAGCATGATACGTGCACATTCAACTAGTGTTTTGTTCTTTCGCTATGCTATCCCATTTTGCTAAGGAGTGTGTGATACTGTAAAATGTTGTTAGATTCCATTCTCCTTAAATTATTTCTTGAAAGCTCTATAAATGTACTCACCACCATTGTCGGACTTGAGAATTTTAATGCATTTTTCTGTCTTCTTTTCAATCATGGTTCTGAACTCCTTGAAGTATTCAAATACATATCCTTTCCTCCTTATGAAGTACACCCATGTGTATCTAGATCTATCATCAATAAATGTCATGAAATATGATGCACCTCCTAAAGATCTAGTTTGCATAGGTCCACATAGCTCTCTATGAATTAATTCAAGCATACCAGTTTGCCTCTGCTATTAATGTACTGGGAATTCATTTCAATGATGTTTTCCAAGTGCACATGCACTACATTCTAAATGTTCATTCGTTATTACAGGGATACCTTCAACCATAGATTTCTTTTGAAGTAATACAAGATCATGCTGGTTAATATAGCCATACCTCTGGTGCCAAAGTTCCTTTGTGGTGATTATGGTGGATGCAAGTGCATGATGACTCTCTTTGCTCACATCCAGCTTTTACAGTCCTCTACATCTTGAACCTGTAGCAACAATATTGAATTGGTTTCAAATGTCTTTGATATGGCACTGATACTTTCCAAACTCTACCTTTAGGTCATTCTTGGTTATGGTTGAAACATATATTAAATTATTCTTAATGTTAGGCACATACATGACATTATGAATCTGTTTCAATTGACCATTAGCTAATTTCACATTTATTATTCCATAACCCTACACTTGGTGTGACCTATAATCTCCTAAATAGATATGAGTGCCATCATGTTTCTCATTGTATTCATCGAACCATTCTCTCTTACAATACATAGGTACATATGCACCTGAATCTATGAACCATGTATTCTCATCGTCTGTCTCAATAGACATAGCATCTTCAAAAATAAATAATCTCATATTTTTAAAATCATTAATTTCAGAGGTGTTCTGTATTTGCAAAATTTCCATTCTGACTTCCACTGTAGTTTTTGTTTCTATAGAGTTTCTTCTGATAATGATTTCTATTGAGTTGTCTCGGTTTTCCCCAATGATGACCATCTACATTATTTATATCAGGATCAGTTTGAGCCATACCTTTATGTTTTTGATGAAATTTTCCTTTGTATACATTCCATGGTTTTCCTCTGTGTGAATATCGACCTCTTTCCATCAGTGCCAAGTCTGAACCTCCAGCATCCAGATCATAGTTATTCATTCTTTCTTCTTCTTGGATTAGAATCCCTATAAGTTCTTCAAAGTTTGGGGGTTTCTCTCTCGCTGCAAGTGCAGAGATAAATACTTTGTAGTCTGGAAGTAATCCTTTTAGAGTGATTATTACTAAATCAAAACTTTCAACAAATTCACCTATGTCACCCAATTTATCATTGATTTCTTTAATGCGAGAAATAAATTCGCTTACCCATTCATTAGCCTCCATCTTGATTGACAACAATTTGGTTTTGAGAAACAAAACCTGATTTGCATTAGTTGTTTGATACAAGACTTTGAGCATGTCCCTGTTGCGACTGCAACTGTTTCCCCAAATTTCTTAAATTTTGGTCCCCTCCTCATGATTTAGCATTGTTTTTTTTTTATTGTTTGGATCCTTGAACCTTTTGGTCATGCTATAAGTTTGGATAGGTTTGATGATTATAAATAATCTGGCTTAATTTTCGCTCGTGTGTGGAATTGTTGTAAATATCAGTTTTTAAAGCTTGTTTTTGCTGAGTTTAACGTGGATCAGGTTGTTGTCATTTGCAAAACGTTGTTTCAGAGGTGAAACAGTTCGATAGGTGCCAGGTTTGAAGTTTTCGTCACTTAAACCGGAGGTTGCTGTCCTGGTTTTCTCCCACCATTGCGGCTCTCAAAGTAGTTAAGCCTCCAAAGTATAAAGCACTCTGCCCTCCAGTATGCATCGCATGGCTATAACCTTTCTTCTTCTGATGTTGCGGCTCCCAAATTGACTAAGCGCCCGAAGTCTAAAACGCTCCACCAGCCGATGCATCAGTCTTTTAGTCGCTAGCCCGTAAATTTTTCTTCTTCCACCGTTGCGGCTCCCAAAGTGATTAAGCCTCCGAAGTGTAAAGCCTTTCGACTTCCGATTGAGAGTTTTCCTTCCTGGGGGTCGCGTATCCTTAACCTTTCCTTTTCTGTCGTTGCGGCTAGGAAAGCCTTTTCACGTCTGATGACGATATCCTTCCGACTTCTGATTTAGAACTTTCCCGCTAGAGGCTTAGTCAAAACTCCTATGTTTATTAAAATTCTCAGATCAAGGGATGCACCTAGCCGTTTTCTTGTGGATTAGCCATTTCAGGTGGTTTAAGTTAATGTTTTAAAATGCCATTCCAATGAATGATGCACAGTAATTGATTGCAGGGACTGTTGGGGCGATCACGGTGTGAAGGCGTAGCTTGACAGTTTGTAAAAAAATCAAATCGAAACCGGCAAAGTCTAAAGGGAGACAAGCGAAGGAAAAGACAAAAATCGGAAGCAACAAAAAACGTAGATCTGAAAGGTCCAGTAGTTACTCAACTGATCATGAGCATACGAAGAAAAGATGGAGAGAGGGATATGAAACATTGGAAGAACAAAAAAGTGACACGTTCGTGGGGAGCCCAAATGATCTACTGTTTGAGTTTAAATACTGGAAAGTTAGAATTTACAGGGGCTTTTTTCCCTGGAAAAACTTGTAACTTAATTCTTGTAAGAGGAACTATTTCATTTTACAATCAGAAACTGCAAAATTTGGCCTGTTGGAGGAAGTGATGTGTGGAAAATATCAATGTGTTGAAATGAGCAATGTTGAATGTGAACTATTTTGTTTTCAGCTGTGTCTCATTAGCTGTAAGAGTGTTCTAATTTCTTGAACCTATGTTCTCACCTGAATGTTCTTTAGTACCTTTATGATGTCTTTTTCCACTATGAGTAATGGAATTTTTAACTATTGATGAGCTATCTTATCATATATGCTTTTATTCGTGTTTATATGTTTCGTTATAAGAACAACTATCTGTGATTTTCCATAACACATGAACAGGGGTACATTACTCATGAATGAATACCCAGCTCTCTAGAGATAGTTTAGTTAGTATTTATTTTCCTGCATGATTTGGATGCTTGTGAGTTCTAAGATGAGAGGTAATAACTTGCTCATCACATTGTGACTACTCTTTGCATCTTCATCACCCTGCATTGTTAATTAGCCACGTGCATATCATACTTTAAGTCAAAAAATACAAAATTACATAGTGGACCGGGCCGTAACCGGTAAAGCCTTTGTTTTTGTCATTTTGACCTACGGTAGTCGGACCGCAAACCGAACGGATTCCCCATACCAAACAGTCGTGGGCTAGTTGGGAACGTTGACTGGGGAGAATCCCTTTCTGTTGTTGCCTGTGAATTTCCAGGCCTCAACAGTTCTGGGGCTAGAAGGAGGGCCTCTAGTGCATGGCTGGCTGAGGAAACCCGTTTTCCTAAGATTATTCCACCGGTAATAGTTCTGAAAGCAGTGGAATTCATAATCCAATTCCGGAAGAAAAGAATAGAGAACATATATATTATGTTGGCAACGAAGTTGTTAATGACCTGAGAAGACACACCAGGGCATATGTAAAGAATATTGGAAGATTGCCAATTATCCCTGAATTTCCCAGAAGAGAATATAAGAGGAAAGATCATCCTACAGTAGAAGACTCAGTGCTGGTTGGAGACTGGGAAGAAATTGTAGAAACAACCTTACAGGAAGTTGTACTACCTTTGAATCAAGAAGGCCCAGATA
The DNA here is from genome assembly GCA_001517045.1 of Pseudotsuga menziesii. Classification (NCBI taxonomy): domain Eukaryota; kingdom Viridiplantae; phylum Streptophyta; class Pinopsida; order Pinales; family Pinaceae; genus Pseudotsuga; species Pseudotsuga menziesii. The sequence continues at coordinate 208,364 of LPNX010196473.1, forward strand.
CCCCTCACAGTTCTCCTACTCACACTCCTATTGGCTCACCTCCTCACTCTCCACCCAGACTCATGGCAGGTGTAAATGCTAATCCACCACCTTCTTGGAGATCCAGATCACCGTTAAACTTGACACCTCCATTACATGATCTACCTCAAGCCTTTGACAAGATGTTGCCCAAGTTCGACCCAAGTGAGAGGATATTAGTAGATGACCACCTACAAAGTTTTTACTTGGAAATAGAAGGATTAAGGGCTAGGGAGTATGAAGACGTAGTCTGCAGATTGTTCCCGCATACCCTTAAGGGAGCTGCAGCATCATGGTACTTTGGGTTTCCTGCAAACTCTATCCCTGATTGGGATACCTTTGAAAGGATCTTTAGGAGTAAATATGCGACTCAGAAGACTCATGCAGCCCTCATGAAAGGGCTATGTGCCTTGAAGAAAGAGAGAAAGGAAAAGGTGCATAGTTTCACACAAAGATTTGCAGCCTATCTCAAGAATTTTTCTGAAACAGATAAACCCTCAGACAAGGTCTTGATTGAATATTATACTTTAGCTTTAGGCCCTGAGTTGGCTATGTTTTCCAAAATAAGGGCCAAGCCTACTTTGGCAGAAACCTATGCAGAGGCAGAAGTAGTGGAGGCTGAAAGAGAAAGTATCGAAGATTATCCCGAACAGTCAAGAGAGAAAGGTGCGGGAAGGAAAGCCTTATTGTTTACTAAGCCTAAGGAAGAGAAATCGCCAGATTTTGAAAATATGGAAAAAATGATGCAGAAGCTTTCCAACAAAATCATATATTTGGAGAAAGAGAAGGAAACAGAAAAGTTCTATAAGCCCTATTATAAGAAAAGAGAGGATAACAATCAGTCTCAACCTCCTCCTCACAATGCTGCATCTATGAATTTAACAGAGGTAGGCATGGACAATTTTTGCACTTTCCACCAACAACCACACTCTGAAAAGAATTGTCTCCAATGGATAAACTCGGTGACATTGGTCATGAATCAGCTGTTGGATTCTAGATTAACAGAAGATGGAGATGAAGAAAGAAAAGAGAGTACCACTTCAACGAAGGAACTAGAAGAGGAAACCATGGTTCTGTGGAATTTTGTTTCGTTATTTGATGCTGAAGAGGAAAAGAATTAGAGAAAAGGCATCATGGAAACCAACGTTACAACAAGAAGCCAAGGGGCGGTTAAAGAAGACAATCTCATTCTCCCAAAGATCAAAAGGCTACAAAAGAATGTTGAGAAATTTCAAAATAAATCCTTAGCTGATAAAATTCCAAAATTCACTGTTACCAGCCAAGATCCTAAGCAGAATAATACGTTGGCCAAGCCAAATGAAGAAAAAATGAATGCTGGTAAACCTCATCCCATTGAACATCAGATGGGTTATGACATCGTGGAAGATATTAAGAAGGCGAGGGAAAACGTTTCACTATTTGAAATGTGTAAAGTGCCGCAGCAAAAAAAAAGACTATTGAAAGCACTTGAAGCATTGGACGAGAAAATGCCCACTGTCAATCAACCTCAGGAAGAAGAAGAAATCAGAGAAACCAGCATTGGAGGTAAGTCTAAGAGCAAACAACCACCTTTCCTCCTCACTTTTGAAATTTTTAATCACAATGTACATAATTGTCTGGTAGACTCAGGGGCGTCCGTTAATGTCATGCCAATATTAGTCTGTAAAAAGATAAATGGGCAACCTAATTCATCCACGTGGAGGGTTGTTTAGTTGGATAGGACAGATGTAAAGGTAATTGGTGAGATGGAAGATGTCCTAGTCCTTCTGGCATCAAATGATAAAGTGTGCCAAGTCATTAATATTGTGGTGGCTGATATACCAGACGCTTATGGTCTTGTCCTAAGCAGAGATTGGTCGGCCAAACTAAATGGATATTTTTCCTCGGATTGGTCGCATTTGTGGTTTCCATACAAAGGAAGTCTGAACCAGATTAAGATTTTAAGGGAGCCTCACATGAAATACAACGTTACTTAATTGAATGAGAAGAATGAACCAGTGGATTCTGTATTGGGAAACTATTTTATTGAGTTGGAACTAGGAAATTACCAAGCAGAAGAAGCCAGCAACACATCAGACACTCAGCCTGATCTCCTTCGATTCTCACAGGCTGATGAGATTGACTGTAACATAGTAAACTTAGCCGTAGGAGTAGATTCCCATTCAGTAGTTAGTGATTTTTGGACTTTGTCTTTTTATGGCTCTAAGACATTAGAAGGGTCAGGGGCCAGTTGTGTCCTGATCAATCCCCAGAAGAATAAACATTTTCTCTCATGTAGATTAGATTTTTAATGTACGAATAATAAAGCTGACTACGAAGCGCTAGTGCAGGGCTTAAGGAAAGCGATTGAATTAAAGGTAAGTAATCTAAAAGTTTTTGGAGATTCTGAAATTATTGTGAAACAAATCCGGAATCAAATACATTATGTTTCCCCTCACTTAAAATCTTACCAAAATGAGGTATGGGACCTGCTTAAATATTTTAGTTCATTCAATATTATTTCATTTCCAAGACTTAAAAATGCAGCGGCTGACTTGTTTGCCACATCAGCCGCCAGGTTGGTACCCACTAATAATCAATGCTCTATTGAATTACTTTTTAGGCCCTCAGTACCTGATATGATTACCAACCTATGAGTGTTCGATGATGACCAACAAATTATAGAATTCTTAACGAATGGCGAGGTATTTAAAGGAGCAATTATAGACGATGAAGAACATCAGGCCGAGTTGAAGTATGATAATTTCATCCCGAAGGGAGTCAGAACGTTAGAAAGAATGTTCGATTTAAATAAAAAGTTCAGAATACCATCCAACGTGAAGACCCACAGCTCATCTCTACAGTTCGAGCTGATAAATTTAGGGACTGAGACAAATCCTAAATTTGTGAATCTCGGCAAATGTTGTTCACCAGCTGAAAGAGACAAGTTCGCTAGTCTGTTTAAACAATATAAAGATGTTTTCACATGGGCATACGAAGATTTGAAAACATATGACACCAGCATCATCAAACATGTTATTCCCATCAAACCTGGTGTCAAGCCGTATCAGCAACCTTTAAGAAAAATGCATCCAAAATTGGAACCGCTGATTCAGAGTGAAGTGAAGAAATTATTGGATGCTAGAATCATTTTTAAGGTCAGACACTCTGAGTGGGTATCAAATCTGGTACCAGTGAGAAAAAAATATGGAGAGATCAGACTATGCGTGGATTTCAGTAATTTAAACCGTGCTTCAGACAAAGATAACTATCATGTTCCACCCATGGAGCAACTGCTACAAATGGTTTCAAGTTCTGAACTGTTTTCATTATTAGACGGTTTCTCTGGCTACAATCAAGTATTAGTAGCCGAAGAAGACAGATTAAAGACAACATTCAGAACCAAATGGGGAACCTTTGCCTACAGAAGGATGCCCTTTGGGCTTATAAATGTTGGAGCGACGTTTCAGAGGGCTATGGACATAGCTTTCCACGGATTGATTGGCCATAGTACTGTAGTGTACCTTGACTATATTACGATATTTTCAAAGAGGAAAGAAGAGCACGCGTTTCACTTAAGGCGGATTTTTGAACGCTGTCGGAAATATGGCATCTCACTCAATCCCAAGAAATGTGTGTTCGCTGTCACGGAGGGCAAGTTGATGGGTCACATAGTTTCGAAGAATGCAATTTCTATCGATCCAAAAAGGATCAAGGCCATTCAACAGATTCCCTTACCCCATAATAAAAAAGGGATCCAATCATTTATGGGAACAATTAACTTCGTGCGAAGATTTGTGCCTGATTTCGCTCAGATTGTCAAGCCTCTACAGCAAATGGTGAAGAAAAATGCACAATTCAAATGGACTAAGATTGAAAAGAATGCTTTCAGCAAAATCAAGACTACTGTTGCACATGCACCCTCCCTGAGAAGCCCATATTTCAACAAAGATATTATTCTGTATACCTTTGCATCCGATGATTCACTGGCAGCTATGCTTACCCAAAAGGAAGATGGGGGGGATGAATTCCCAATATCTTTCATGAGCACTGGTCTGCAAGGGGCCGAATTAAATTACTCAACCATTGATAAACAAGCTTACGCAGTATTTAAAGAAGTAAAGCAATTTAGGCCTTATATTTTAAAAAATTGAACCAAGGTGATCATCCCCTACCCGGCTGTAAGGTCCCTTCTTGTACAGAAGGAGTTAGGAGAAGGAAGGGGAAACTGGGTACCAGCTCCTCAAGAGTATGACCTTGAATTCAAGCTAGCCTCTATAGTTAAAGGACAAGGGTTGTGCAAACTGATGACTGAAAATGGAAGAAATGAAGAACACGCCTGGGAGGATGAAGCCGAATTACATGTAATGGAGGTATGTCCTTTGTTTACAGCTCTCGATTCTTGGTATAGAGACCTCGTGCATTACCTGCAGGCAAGGCTGTTGCCAGAACATTGGAATTCTAAGAAAAGAAGAGCACTGCATCTTAAATTAGCTTCCTATCAAATTGTTGAGGGAATATTATTTAGAAAAAATTATGACGGAGTTCTTCTTAGATGCCTAGAGAAAGAAGATGCGAAGAAAGTAATGATGGATTTGCATGGCGGGCCTACTAGGGGACATTATTCAGGAGATACTACAGCTCACAAAATCCTCAGAGCCAGTTACTATTGGCCTACGCTTTTCAAAGATGCGCATGCACATGTTAGGAAGTGTGATATTTGCCAAAGGTGTAGTGGAAGACAACCTAAAGCAGCAACACCCCTAAATCCTGTGATGATCACGGAGCCATTCGAGCAATGGGGGTTGGATATTATTGGAGAAATAAAACCAAATTCTTCTCTGTAGCACAAGTACATTCTGACCGCGACCGATTATTTCACTCGCTGGGTCGAAGCTATCCCACTACGCAAAATAAATGAAGACACAGTCATTAGCTTCCTACAAGATCATATCATGACCAGGTTTCGAGTTCTAGTTTCGTTAGTCTTTGATAATGCTAAGTACTTTTCATCAATTAAATTAACTGCTTTTTCTCATGACAAAGGGATAAAATTGCATTATTCTGCTAATTACTATCCACAAGGAAATGGCCTAGCTGAATCCTCTAACAAAAATCTGATTAGAATTTTAAAGAAGACTGTAATAGAAAACCAGAGGAGTTGGCACTCAGCACTACCAAATGCCCTTTGGGATGATAGAGTCACCCCCAAGTCTGCTATAGGAGTGTCACCATATACCCTTGTGTATGGTAAAGAAGCCATTATTCCTCCCAATATCATGCTACCTTCTTCCATAATAGCCCAAGAATCTAGAGGGTCGTATGATGAAGTTTTGCAAATAAGGATATATAATCTCCTGAAAGCAGAGGAAGCTCGATCTAAATCCAGAGAGCGCTTTAAGCAGCAGCAAGAGGTAATAAAGAGATGGTTCGATAAACATAAGGCATGAACAAAAGACTTTGAGGTGGGAGATTTAGTCCTCAAATGGGGTGACCCCCATGATGAGAAAGGGAAACACACAAAGTTCCAACAGTTGTGGGTAGGTCCTTTTCAGATTGCGGCGAAGCTTGGCCCTTCCACTTATCAGTTACAAGATCTGCAAGGGTGGGAAGAGAACTTACCAGTAAACGGTTTAGTTCTCAAACCTTATTTTTCTTAAGTTTCATTTGTTTTCTTCTTGTATATAAATAATTTGGTTTGGTCGTCTTTTGAGTCTTTGAGCTATGAAGTTGAGTTTTTGTTTAAATTTTCTATTTGATTTTAAATAAAAGAAGCAAGCTTTGGTCGCATGGAGATCATTAGAATTCTGGACCAACTAGAATCCTAGATTATAACACTGTGTATTATAGTTTTATCTGATAAGAGTTTCCTCTAGATTAGCAGTTTTCCCAAATGGCTATGAACACATTGAAGTCCTGCTTAATCCCTGTCAAGTAACTTAAGATCAAAAGGTTTGGAATACTATTTTGAGGCTCCATCCATCTCACACTTAAAACTGTCCTAGGGGGTGACGGCAAAAGACTCATGGAAAGGAAGCTGGGTAAACAGTATATTATATATAAATGATCCCATGCCAAGAATTGAAAGCCAAAAGGCTAAGAAGAGTCAAAACTCCTAAGAAAGCAATGTATATCAGAACAAAGTACTAAATCATATGAGTATAAAATTTCCAAAAGTTCCTCTCCGTCCATGAGCTGAACAATAAACATATCTCTCACACAAAAGGACACTATGGATAGAGGATCCTGAATAAAATTCAGAAAGAAAGGCATGAGGAAGACTCAAAGGACAAAAGTCCAAAAAGCATAAAAAAATGCAAAAGGGCATGGGAATGAGGAACAACTGAATATTTTTGTTTACCATATGTTATGATCCTGTGGTGTCCAAGCTGGAAGCTACCCAAAGACAGAGGTAAAAAATGAAACTCATACTTCTGGCCTCAAAAGAGTTATCTTGACTTTGAAACCTTGGTTTCCATTTTCCTGAATAGGACTACCCTCAATGATTCAAACTTCATGTATCTGCCATTTGGGAAATCCTTACATCTAGAAGAATTCAACATGGTGGTTTTATTATCAAATAGTCTGTTATCCAAGGAAGAAATTGTCCAAAGGTCTAGGTTCACCAAGTAGTCGCCAATTGTTGCGGCTACAACTGTTTCCCCAAATTTCTTAAATTTTGGTCCCCTCCTCATGATTTAGCATTGTTTTTTTTATTTATTGTTTGGATCCTTGAACCTTTTGGTCATGCTTTAAGTTTGGATAGGTTTGGTGATTATAAATAATATGGCTTAATTTTCACTCATGTGTGGAATTGTTGTAAATATCAGTTTTTTAAAGCTTGTTTTTGCTGAGTTTAACGTGGATCAGGTTGTTGTCATTTGCAAAACGCTGTTTCAGAGGCGAAACAGTTCGATCGCTACCAGGTTTGAAGTTTTCATCACTTAAATCGGAGGTTGTTGTCTTGGTTTGCTCTCGCCATTGTGGCTCTCAAAGTAGTTAAGCCTCCAAAGTATAAAGCACTCCACCCTCCGGTATGCATCGCGTGGTTATAACCTTTCTTCTTTCTCTATTGCAGCTCCCAAATTGACTAAGCGCCCGAAGTCTAAAACACTCCACCAACCGATGCGTTAGTCTTTTAGTCGATAGCCCGTAACTTTTTCTTCTTCTACCGTTTTGAATCCCAAAGTGATTAAGCTTTCGAAGTGTAAATCCTTCTGACTTTCGATTGAGAGTTTGCCCACCCGCGGGTCGCGTATACTTAACCTTTCCTTTTCTGCCGTTACGGCTAGGAAATCCTTTTCGCGTTCGATGACGATATCCTTTCGACTTCCGATTTAGAACTTCCCCGCTAGAGGCTTAGTCAAAACTCTTCCATTTATTAAAATTCTTAGATCAAGGGATGCACCTGGCCATTTTCTTGTGGATTAGCCATTTCAAGTGGTTTAAGTTAACGTTTTAAAATGCCATTCCAACGAATGATGCACAGTAATTGATTGTAGGGACTGTTGGGGCGATCACGGTGTGAAGGTGTAGCTTGAAAGTTTGTAAAAAAATCAAATCAAAATCGGTAGAGTCGCAAGGGAGACAAGTGAAGGAAAAGACAAAAATCGAAAGCAACAAAAAACACAGATCTGAAAGGGCCAGCAGTTACTCAACTCATCATGAGCATACGAAGAAAAGATGGAGAGAGGGATATGAAATGTTGGAAGAACCGAAAAGTGACACGTTCGGGGGGAGCCCAAATGATCTACGGTTTGAGTTTAAATACTGGAAAGTTAGAATTTACGGGGGCTTTTTTCCCTGGAAAAACTTCTAACTTAATGCTTGTAAGAGGAACTATTTTATTTTACAATCAGAAACTGCAAATTTGGCCTATTGGATGAAGTGTTGTGTGGAAAATATCAATGTGTTGAAATGAGCAATGTTGAATGTGAACTATTTCATTTTCAGCTGTGTCTCATTAGCTGTAAGAGTGTTCTAATTTCTTGAACCTATGTTCTCACCTGAATGTTCTTCAGTACCTTTATGATGTCTTTTTCCACTATGAGTAATGGAATTTTTAACTGTTGATGAGCTATCTTATCATATATGCTTTTATTCATGTTTATATGTTTTGTTATAAGAACAACTATCTGTGATTTGCCATAACACATGAACAGGGGTGCATTACTCATGAATGAATACCCAACTCTCTAGAGATAGTTTAGTTAGTATTTATTTTCCTGCATGATTTGGATGCTTGTGAGTTCTAAGACGAGAGGTAAGAACATGCGCATCACATTGTGACTACTCTTTGCATCTTCATCACCGTGCATTGTTAATTAGGCACGTGCATATCATACTTTAAGTCAAAAAATACAAAAGTACATGGTGGACCGAGCCGCAACCAGTAAAGCCTTTGTTTTTGTCACTTTGACCTACGATAGCCGGACCGCAAACCGGATGGATTACCCATACCAAACAGTTGCGGGCTAGTTGGGAACGTTGACTAGGGAGAGTCCCTTGCTGTTGTTTCCTACGAATTTCCAGGCCTCAATAGTCCCATGTTGCTTTGGATGTCGTACAGTCTCTAATATGTGAAATGATGTTGTCTTTAATAGACATCCTTAATGTCCTTTTTGCTTTCATCTCCTTCTTATTCCAGTCCAAAAGTAATGCAGCAGTTGCAGGCCTCGTCTCATCACCGGTCACAATTGACCATGCATTAGCAGATTCAAGCATAGTCGTCATCTTAAATTTCCAATTTACGTAGTTTTCACCATTTATTTTGGATTCTTCATTGATATAAGTATCAAGAGGTGGTGGATTTTCCATTTTACCTTGTTTCGGTGGATCAAAAGAGTTGATCTATAATCAATAGGAAAAAAAATTATAGAACTGCACCTCTTCTTCTTGTCAAAGGATTTTCTGGGGGGTGATGTTCGATTTTAGCGCAAGGAGAGGCTTGAGCACTGCTCCTTTTGTTCACAACTGTGGCGGTGCCACCTCTTGGATCTATGGCTCACTTACAGAGTAGAGCTCTATGGCTCTCCTACACAAAGGAATGGTCAAACTAATTCAATTAATCAATGAGAATTGATTACAATATAAAGGTAGAGATAGTCAAATCAACCCAAACCATAGATCCATGAAAGGTGGATCTGAAACCTCTACATGCTGATTATAGAAAGTACACATCAACCCAATACTTAGATACCTACCTAGCATTTCTACATTATTCCAACAAATTACACTAAGAACAATGAGTGCCATTAAAAATACCAAGTTATTGTCATGAAATGATAGGTGTGGTATTGACCTTGTTAATACTACAAGTCTATAAAGAACAATAATAAACAACCAGTAGGTGTCACTAGCAGCACGTATGAACACTAGTGACCAAACACTCATCTTTTCGTAACAAGATTATCATCGCTAAGTACACTTGCATGTAACCAGGTTAAGAGTTCTTTAGTTCAATAAGAACTAAGTAAGCCCGCTAGACAATTAGAGACTTTTACCTCTCAGGCTGTTACATGGGATAACTAGTCCTTCCACTCCACCTAATTTGGTTCTAGAGACAAATTTATGTTAGAGCCATGTATACAACGTAAGCACGTGTAAAATAATAATGAAGTACATAATCAAAGCCTCTATTGTTGATGTAATTGTAACTTCAAAATGTATTCACTTATATATCTTATGTATTGTACCCCGATGTTTATTCCGGGATGTGTTTGTAATGTATTTGAGTCGTGTCATGCCCTGATGTTCCTATTGGGAGGTTATATAATGTAAACAAGTCATCTCAAGTCATTGTGGGTAACCCTCCTATTGATCAAGGGTTAAATTCCCCACAGTTCCAGGGCACTAGGGTTATTAGACTCTCCTAGAGAAGTCAGCCCTAATAGGTTATTGTCAAGTCGAGAATTTGTATAAATAGAGAGTGAGCCTCTCTATTTATCACACACTCACTCACACTCAATTGTAGCACATATTAAGGAAGAAGAAGACACTGGGGCAAGGAAGAAAGAGGCTACTGCTATAGGGAGATCGTCTTACTGTTTTGGAGTCTTACTTTTGGTGTTGATTCTCTCTCTGAGGAAGTTGCGGGGTTTTCTCCATTTATGGTTTCCCCAAGGAAAAACATCATGTTCATTATCTCTTGTGTGTTGATTGCTGTGATTTTTATTGTCTCAATTAAAGATCCTAATATAATGCTAGCTTAATGTTAAAAATCTAACATGGTATCAAAGCTAACCTGAGAACAAGACACTATGCAGCTGCGGAAACTAGGGCTTCCTACTTTTTGGATCTCTCTCTACAGATTTTCAACAAAAGAAGGTTGGGCTGACACTCCTCCCTAGGGCCAATATTTTTGTCGAAGTAGAATCCAATTCTGAGCTTTTTTAGTTTTTGACCAGACACTACTGCCGAAAATTAGGGCTTTCCACAGAAGTGGAATTTTTCAGTGAGCCTAGGCCTGGATTGATATCGTCCTCAAAATCAAAGTTTAGAGATCAAGATCAAAGCATTTGGTTGGAAATAACTCAAAAAATTCAAACCCTAATCTGCTCCTGAACTAGCATTGTAGAAATTCAGCTCCAAATCCAGATTCAACGTCTTGACCCGGTAAGATCTAAATATTTTGTATTTCCATTTGAGTTTCTTAGTTAAGATGTCTCATCATACCTAGCTTGATGAAAATATTGAGGGAGCTGATAACTTATGAGCTTGGAAGTATAGGATCTCCCTGGTCCTGGAAGAAAATGAGTTGGACTCCTATATCAATGAGGAGGTTTTAGTTCCAGAGGAATATGAGGCTAAGGACTTACACAAGAAGAAGTTGGTTATGGCTAAGAGGATTATTGTTGATTCAATCAAGGATCACCTCATACCATAGGTGTCCTCCCTAAAGACACCTAAAGCTATGTTTGATGCCCTAACCACCTGTTTGAAGGGAAGAACATAAACCAGAAGATGACTCTGAGAAACCAACTAAAGAATGTAAAGATCCAGAATGTAGAGACCATCCAGTCTTACTTTACAAGGGTCTCTCAGATAAAGGAACATCTGGAAGTAGTAGATGAAGAAGTGGAGAATGCATAGATTGTAATGACCACCTTGAATGGTCTCCCTAGATCATGGGAATCCTTTATTCAAGGAATCTATGCCAGAAAGAAGTTAGTCAAGTTCAGTAAACTATGGGAAGAAATTTCTCAAGAAGAAGCTCGAATACCAGCTTGAGAAGAAAAGATGGGAAGTGAAGATCAAGCTCCCATCGTACACTCCAAGAAAACCAGAAGAAGTTCTCATCACCCCAAAGGTAAGCACTCTCACAAATATAACACTAGAAAATATTTGTCTAGAATCAGATGTTATACATGTGATGAGAAAGGACACTGTGCTAGAGAATGTCCTAGAAACAAAAATGTCTCTCACAAGAACAAGAGAAACAAGAGAAGACATCATGCTCATGCTCCAGAGGATGATGAACCTTCCACAAAGAGGATCAGACATGAAAGTGATGATTCCTCAAGTGATGAAGAATATGTTTTGATTTCTTCTCTCATGGGAAACATTACACATGGAAGCAATGATTGGATTATAGATAGTGGGGCTTCCAAACATATAACAAGATTCAAGGAATCCTTTGTGAAACTTGGAGATGACTACCAGTATCCAATAAAAGGTAGTGGGGAATCCTCCTATAAGATAGACTCTGGAAATTCTATGACAATAAAGGAAGTATTATTTGTACCAGGACTAAAGAATAACCTCCTCTCCATATCTTCATTAGACGCAAAAGGCATGAGGGTTGCATTTATAGATGGCCAAGTTATCATGTGGCCAAAGGGAAAGACTATTGATGATGCAGTAGTGATTGGGGAATTAGAGGGAGGTCTGTACAAATTGAAGGTCCATCCAAAACAAGCCTTGGTCCATGACACAGTAGATCCAAATGAACCTTGGCATAGAAGGCTTGCACATGTGCATTACAAAGCACTACCACTTGCAAGCAAAGCTATTGAAGGTCTTCCAGAAATTCAAGCAAAACATGATGGGGTCTACAAAGGATGTGTGAAAGGAAAGAACACAAAGAAGACATTTCCAAGTAGCAAGAGCAAGGCAAAAGGAATCTTGGAAATCATCCACTCCGATGTATGCAGTCCAATGTCATCAAGTTCATTAAGAGGGTATGCATACTATGTTTCCTTTATTGATGATTTTTCTAGGAAGACATGGATTTACTTTATGAAGACCAAAGATTAAGTTTTCAGCAAGTTCAAGGAATTCAAAGCCTTGATCGAGAAGCACACTGAAAAGATGATCAAGACCTTTCGATCAGATAATGGCGGAGAATTCACATCAAATAAATTCAAAGAATTATGCAAAGACTTAGGGATTAAGAGGGAGTTATCCACTCCATATAATCCACAACATAATGGGGTTGCAGAAAGGAAGAATAGAACTATCATGGAAGCTGCAAAAGCAACGCTTCATGATCAAGATATTCCCATGCACCTATGGGCAGAAGCTGCCAGAACAACAGTGTATGTACAGAACTGTACTCCACATAGAGTAATCAAGAACAAGACACCTAAAGAATTCTTTTTTGGCAAGAAACTAGAAGTCATCCATCTCAGAATATTCGGTTGTCCAGTATACATACACATTCCAAAAGAAAAGAGGACAAAGTTAGATCCTTCAAGAAAGAAGGGTATATTTGTGGGATACTCTAAAAGCTTGAAGGCTTACAGAATATACTTCCCAGGATTCAAGAAGATCGACATCAGCAGGGATGTAACATTTGATGAAGACTCATCCTACAAAAAATCCAGAAAGAAATCTGTTGAAGTTCCTAAAGAATCGGCAGCACTCAGAATTCATGACAAAACCATGAACGAAGAAACTCAAGAATAAGATCGAGAATTTGAAGAACCTCAAGAACCTATAGATCCACCTTGGGAAAAGAGTCCTCATAAGAGGAAATCTACTTGGGTACGAGAAGATATCCAAGGTGTAGAAAAATATGGGGCTTCAAAAGAGAATCATAGAGAAAGAAAGAGGACCAGGTCCTACTCCGAATATGTAACATTATTATGTGATTTCATCAATAAATAACCTTCCAATTATGAAGAAGCGGTGAAAAGGAAAGAATGGAAGAATAATATGATCAAAGAGTATCAATTGATCATGAAGAATGATGTTTGGGATGCTGTCCCAAGACCAGAAGGGAAGTCGGTTGTAACTTCCAAATGGATCTACAAGATCAAGAATGCTACAGATGGTAGCATAGAAAAATATAAGGCAAGATTTGTTGCTCATGGCTTCTCCCAGAAAGAAGGAATAGATTATGAAGAAATTTTTGCACCTATAGCTAGATACACTTCCATCATATCAGTACTTGCTCTGCTTGTAGTGATGAAATGGAAGGTGCACCAAATGGATGTCAAGACTGCTTTCTTGAATGGTGTAGTGGAAGACGAAGTGTATGTGGAGCAACCACTCGGTTTTGAGACACATGGCAGGGATTCTCATGTGTGTAGATTGAAGAAATCCCTGTATGGTTTGAAACAGGAACCCAGGACATGGTACGGCAAAATTGACGGCTTTCTATCTAGTTTGGGATTTACCAAGAGTAAAGAAGATTCCAACCCTTACTACAAGGTTGAATATGGAAACCCAATGATGCTACTACTGTATCTACATGATCTATTTGTAACAAGTATGGATGGTTCGATTGCTGATACGAAGAGGAAGCATGCTGCCGATTTTGAAATGAAGGACTTGGGTATGATGCATTATTTTGGAGGTGTGGCAGAATGCATATAAAATTTCCCTGGGACACGGGAAATATACGGTAGAGATCCTGAAGAGATTCGGGATGATGGACTGCAAGGTCATGACCACACTCATGGCATCGAACCTAAATCTATTGAGTGATGCTTTATCAAAAGCGGTTGATGCTATGATGTATTGTAAGATGATTGGGTCCTTCATGTACCTGAAAAACATGAGACCAAATATTTTCTTTGATGTGAACACCTTGATCTAGTTCTTGATAGATCCGAGACATGTTCACTTGATTGTTGAAAAGCATATTTTGAGCTACCTGATGGGTACAATTGATTATGGGCTCAAGTATGAGGTGAGTCAAAAGATTAACCTGGAGGGTTATGTTGATTTAGATTGGGGAGGCATTGCCATCGATAGGAAGAGAAATTTAGGGTGTTGCTTCAGTATGGGATCAGGTGTGATGTCTTGGTTTAGCAGGAAGAAATATTGTGTGCCACTGAGTACAACTGAAGCAGAGTATGTCATAGCTTGTTCATCTAGTTGTGAGGCAGTATGGATGAGGAAGCTATTGTCTGATTTATTTTATCTCCAGTTGGATGCTACTTGTATATATTGTGACAACCAGAGTTGTGTGAAGTTGTCGGAGAAGCTGGTGTTCCATGACAAGTTAAAGAATATCGAGATCAAGTATCCCTATATCAGGGATATGGTGCAGAGAGAAGCAGTGAAGCTCCAGTATGTTGTGACAAACAAATAGATAGCTAATGTGTTGATGAAGCCATTAGCCAGAGGGAAGTTTGAGTACTCTAGGGACAAGCTTGGTGTTCTCCAAATAGAGGTTCCTTCTAAGGGGAAGTGATGAGTCTGTGAGCCATCCTGACATGGAGGATTGGTTCCTTCCATGGTCAGATGTAAGGGCTGAGCCATTCTGTCATGGTGAGAGGATTGGTTCCTTCCATGTTAGATATGAGTGTTGAGCCATTTTGATATGACTGTAGCGTTGGTTCCTACATGATCAGATATAATGGATATTGTCATTCTCTGAATGGAGGTGCCTGGTCAGTTAATAGGAATACTCGGTCTAGGACTGAGGGCCATTATGATATGACTATGAGATGTAGTCTTACATGGTCGGATGTGGGTGTATGGCCATTTTGATGTGATTGAGGGATGTGTTCCCACTTGATCAGATACAACGGTTGTTACCATTCTTTGAATGGAGGTACCTGGTCAGTTACCAGGAAAGCTCAGTCTAGGACTAATGTCCATTCTGATATGACTATGGGATGTTTTCTCACATGATCAGATATGAGTGCATGGCCATTCTGATGTGATTGAGGGATGTGTTCCCACTTGATCATATATAAGGGTTGTTTCCATTCTCTGGAGAATGGAGGCACCTGGTTAGTTACTAGGAACCCTCAGTCTAGGACTAAGTGCCCTTTTGACATGGTGGGAGGATTAAGTTCCTTCCATGGTCATATGTAAGTGTTGTGCCTTTTCACAGATGGTAGTAGGTGTGTCCTACCATGCTAGTGATTATAAGTGCTATGCCTTTCCACAGATGGTAGTAGGTGTGTCCTACCATGCTGGTCGATGTAAGTGCTGAGCCTTTTCACAGATGATAGTAGGTGTGTCCTATCATGCTCATGGATGTGAGTGATGTGCCTTTTCACAGATGATAGTAGGTGTGTCCTATCATGCTGGTGAATGTGAGTGCTGGGACTTTCTGACAGGGTTTTGGGATGTGTTCCCGCATGGTCAGATGTGAGTGTTGGATGTGCTTTTCTGGCATGGTGTTGGATGTGTTCCTCTCATGGTCAGATGTAAGAGTTGGGTGGGCCATTCTTACTTATGGTCAGATATAACCGCTAAAGAAGACCTACATGGAGGCAAGGCCTACAACCAGCATGAAAAGGGGCTGGCTCTGTAGAAATTCTTGTGATGAGAAGAATCATGAGATAGAACCTGTGATGATGATCTAGTGATGATGATCCAGCAGTGATGATCCATATCTAGTGATGATGTTCCAGTGATGATCCAGATCCAGTGATGATGATCCAGATCCGAAGATGAAGATGACTTGAATATGATTAGGACTCGATGATGATCCAGATGATACAGAGAAGAAGACTTGTGCTAATAAATTGTGTCGAGAGAATACCTTCCTAGTTAAGAGGGAGTGTTGATGTAATTGTATCTTTGGAATGTATTCACTTATATATCTTATGTATTGTACCCTGATGTTTATTCTGAGATGTGTCTGTAATGTATTTGAGTCATGTCATGCCCGGATGTTCCTATCGCGAGGTTATTTAATGTAAACAAGTCATGTTAATTCATTGTGGGTAACCCTCCTATTGATCAAGGGTTAAAGTCCGCACAGTTCCAGGGTACTAGGGTTATTAGAACCTCCTAGAGAATTCGGCCCTAGTAGGTTATTGTCAAGTCAGGAATTAGTATAAATAGAGACTAAGACTCTCTATTTATCACACACTCACTCAGACTTAGTTGTAGCGCATAGCTGAGGAAGAAGAAGACACTGGGGCTAGGAAGAAAGAGGCTACTATTCTTGGGAGATCATCTTACTGTTTTGGGGTCTTACTTTTGGTGCTGATTCTATCTCTGAGGAAGTTGCGAGGTTTTATCCATTTATGGTTTCCCCAAGGAAAAACATTGTGTTCATTGTCTCTTATGTTTGATTGTTGTGCTTGTTATTCTCTTAGTGAAATATCCTAATATAATGCCAGCTTAATGTTAAAAATCTAACATCTATCACACACAACAAAGCGTAACCATAAGAATCACATAGTAATCAACATTATGACATCATAAGTACAAACAGTAAACAGAGTAATAATCATAACTGAAGTAAGGAAGTAAGACATAAGAACATCTTACCACAATTCAGCAGTATAATAGAGTACGACACATTCCACAAGTTTAATAATGTCTTGAATAAGTTGTGTTTAACTAGCGTAATAAAAAAAATTATTTTCAATTTTTAGGGACATTACAAGTGGTATCAAAGCCTAGTTTCAACACTAAGAGGCCAATTGCCATACCAAACATTCGCTGTAAAGAAAATAAAGTATGTTTGTAAATATGGTTAACTAACAAAGAAATTTCCTGTGATTTAAAATTTGCAATTTACATGAAATTTTTATAGAACAGTTCAGATCATGAACACTGAAGAAGAAGAAAGCTGACAAGGAAAGATGAACACCCCCACCCAGGAAGCAGAACTGGTGGTGGAACTGAATTCTGACATTTTGACAATGATACACAGTCTTCAAGCATAATTGCAAAGTTTTATAGAAGATAGTCTGAATGAGAGAAAAAAACAGCAAGCCATTAATGAAGCATTACTGAGAAATATGATGGGAGGAAGACTGTAGGGGAAACCCACTCATTCCACAAAAAAATCCAAAAAGGAACCTTACCATATTCGGGCCAGCAGCCGAAGAGAAGAAGAAAAAAAGGAACATAAGCCTAGAGCTTCAGAAGGATATCATCATAGCCCTTCCAGTGATGACTCTCTTTCTCCATGAAGGAAGAGACAAATAAATGATGATAACCTCCAAGGGGAGTTCAGAGAAATAAGAGACCCGGCATATGAAGGTGAAGTAAACACAAGAGATAAAGATGAAGAATGGTTGTTGGGTATGAGAAAATATTTCCGAGTTCATAACTACTTAAGCGAGATGAAGGCTCGACTTGCCATCTATAACTTAAATGGTTAAGCAGTAATATGGTGGAGAGATTTGAAACATACCAAGAAATATGAGTTAAGGGAAATACGTTGGAGTAACTTCTACAAAATCTTTCAAGAAAAAGATATGTCGAAAAGATTCTTCGATAGAAAATTAAAAGAGTTTCATGAACTACGTATGGGATCCATGACTATGGATGCTTTTATTAATAGATTTCTAGATATGTTACATTATGTACCATACATCAATGAAGAAAAGGTAAAAATCCAACATTTTTTAGGATGTCTTCCTCCAAAATTTTGGGAAAGGATTGAGTTTGACATGCCTAAAAACTTAGACACCACATTGTAGAAAGCTAGGCTCTGCTATGAGTGTGGACAGCTAAGGCAAGAGAACATGAACAGAAACATAGACAAGTCTAAGAACTTCTCTAATAACCATAAAACAGGGTTTAAACCACCCTCGTATAGAAAAAAGAACAACAATTTTCCAACAAACAAAAACTTCAACAAATCAGGTACGAAACCATACGTACCAGCTCCAAATACTAACAAGCTAATAGGAGCTAGGGGAGCCAATGTTTCCCTGTTATAGATCAAATGCTCGAAGTGCAGCAGGCCTCATTATGGCTGAGATTAATAGAACAAGACCAATGGAATATTGCATAACTTATAATAAGAACCAATGGTCGAGGACATAGCTAGAACACCGCAGATTTATGCAGTCTTGGATGGCCGATAGGCAGACCATCAGGCTACCATGGTTGAGATAGAAGGTAAGATCTTGAACACTTCTATTTCAATACTTATTGACATTGGTGCTTGTCAGAGCCATGTTTCACCTAAAATTGTTGATGTATGCAAACTAGGAAAAGTAAAACATGATAAACCTTGGCTGGTTCAGTTAGCCACAGGTACGAAACAGAAAGTTTTAGAAATAGTTAAAGATTGTGAAGTAAACCAAAATGGTTTTCCAACGAAAGTAAACCTGAAAATCCTACTCTTAAGATCGTATGATATACTTATCGGCATGTACTACTTGGAACAACACCATGTCATGCTCGATTGCTTACACAAGTCAATATTGTGTACAGACAGCCAAGGGAATCAAGTGAAGATTCAGGGCACTCCAAAGAAAGTTTTTGTAAGATAGATATCTTTCTTTCAAGCAAAGAAGTGCGTTAGGAAAGGCTAGAAGTTGTTTGCAGTAAATATCCGAGACATAGAGGCTGAAAGAGAAAAACACATAGAATACTTTCCCGTTCTTGTAGAATTCAAGGACGTGTTTCCCAAGGAAATCCCAGGATTACCTCCGAAACGATACCTTAAATTTTCCATCGAATTGACACCAGGATCAGTTTGGCTTCCAAAGCCCCTTACCGCATGAGTGCGCTAGAGTTGGTGGAACTCAAAGTGTAGTTGCAGAAATTGATTGAGAAAGGATATATCCGACCAAGTGTCTCCCCTTGGGGAGCACTCATATTGTTCATTAAGAAAAAAAATGGTATGATGCGAATGTGAATGGATTACCGTTAGTTGAACAAAATGACTATCAAGAACCGATACCCACTCCCTAGGATTGATGACCTATTTAATTAGGTAGAATAAGCCAATATATTTTCAAAGATTGACCTATGATCCAGGTACCATCAGGTACAGATTCACGTCGAGGATATTCACAAAACTACCTTTCGTACAAGGTACGAGCACTACAAGTTTGTAGTGATGTTGTTCAAGTTGACCAATGCACCTGCAAACTTCATGTGCATGATGAACAATATATTCAGTAAGTATCTGAATAAATTTATTTTGGTCTTAAACAACATCCTAGTTTACTCTAAGAATAAAGAGAAAAACAAAGAACACCTTCGCATAGTACTACGAGTGTTACGAGAACACCAGCTTTACGCTAAGTTTAGTAAATATGATTTTTACAAACCACAGATATAGTACTTGGGTCACATTATCTCCGAGACAGGGATAGTTGTGGACCCGAAAAAGATTAGAGCCATAGAAGACTGGCCTACCCCTACTAGTGTCACTGACATCAGGTCTTTTTGGGATTAGCTGGATATTATCGCAAGTGCATTGAGAACTTCCCGAGAATAGCGTGTCCCATGACCACTTTACAAAAGAAAGCAAATAAATTCTTATCGACGGCCAAGTGCGAGGGAAGTTTTCAAAAGCTTAAGGATATTTTGATGATCGCACCAATACTATGAAGTGTGGATCTCGATGGGGATTTTGTTGTTTGCATGGATGCAAGCAAGGAAGGACTTGGAGGAGTCCTCTTGCAGAATGATCATGTGATCTGTTATGAATCGTGAAAGTTAAAAAAGCATGAACAGAACTACCCCACGCACGATCTTGAGTTAGCAACCATCATCCACGCTCTTAAGATGTGGAGGTACTACCTCATGGGAAGGAAATTCCTTCTAAAGATAGACAATATGAACCTGAAGTATTAATTCGAACAATTGGATCTGAATGTGAGGCAAGCTAGGTGGTTGGATTTCCTTAGTGAGTACCATTTGAAGCTAAATCATATTAAGGGCAAAGAGAACAAGGTTGGTGATGCTTTGAGCTGATGAACTCATATGATATATGAGGATATTTTAAGTCAAACTGATGCAGATTTGCATGAGAGGATTAGAACGGTCAACAGAGTTGACCCTTTCTATGTAGAAATCCTCAAGAAAGTCGAAGAGGACAAGTTGTTTCAACAACAAAAATTATACAAGGTAGATGAATAATGACTACTATGGTCCAAAGAGAGATTGTAGGCTCCAAAAGGAGGGGACATTCGATCCATCATCCTCACAAAATTTCATTGGGAACCCTAGTCGGGGCATCTAGGATATCAAAAGATGATATCCTCCATCAAGAGACATTTTTTTTTGTCCTAAGTTAAAGGCTGACATTGCGATGTTTATCATGAAATGTCGGGAATTTCGGGTGGTCAAAGATGAGCATCAACATCCTTTAGGAGTTCTGCAACCGTTACCCATTTCGAAATGGATGTGGGAGGTTATTAGTATGGATTTTATCACCTTTCTACCAAAAAGTAAGAAACAAAATGATTATATCTTTGTAGTAGTTGAAAAATTGTCAAAAGTAGCACACTTCATTCCAGTGAAGTTGACCTACAAGGAAGTACACATTGCCGATATCTTCTTGAAGGAAATATTTAGATTGCATAGGATACCCAAGGCAATCATCTCAGATAGAGATGCTAAGATTACAAGAAAATTTTGGAGATCTTTATTCTCTAGATTAGAAACGAAGTTGAACTTAAGCACTGCTTATCACTCGTAAACAAAAAGAGTAAACCAAATTGTTGAGGACATGCTTAGGATGTATGTCATGAATAACCCCACTAAATGGGAAGACTACCTACATCTTGTAGAGTTTGTGTATAACAATAATTACTAGGTTTCTGCCAAGATGAGTCCCTTTGAGGTACATTATGGATGGAAGTGTAGAACATCAGTTACTTGGGATAGCCCGGTGGATCGACTCATGTTAGGGCCTGATTTATTAATGGACTTGGAACATTTGGTTACCAAGGTCTAGGTCAAACTTAAAGAAACACAAGAACACTAGAAAAGCTACGTGGATTAGAAAAGGAAAGATAGATATTATCAAATAGGCAACCATGTCTACTTGAAAGTAAAAGAAAAATGGAGCTCGTTGCGCTTGGGGAGGTGCGGTAAGCTAGCACCTAGGTTTTGTGGACCTTTTGAAATATTGGCCAAGAGAGAGCTAGTGGCATATGAACTATCATTACCCACACACATAAGAGTCCATAATGTTTTCCATGCATCATTATTAAAGAAATATTTTTATGATACTAAACATGTAGTTGATCAGTCCTTATTACAGGTGGAACCTGAAGGGGAGTTTTCTCATGAACCTATTCATATATTGGACAAGAGAGAGGTGCATCTTAGGAAGCACACCATAGTTCAGTTAAAAGTGCAATGGAATCACTTCGAATCCGATCAGGCTACTTGGGAGAATGAAGCCACCATGAGAAAGGCTTACCCCGCCTTTTTTCATGATGTAATTCTGAGTCCCTAGAACATTAGGGACGGTGTTTTTCGATGCAAGGAGGGATGTAATGTCTCAAATTTTGGACCTAAAACTTATAGGCGTGAGCCTATTGATTATGATTTTATCTTGATGTTTTATACACTGGGTTGAAGACCCCATTGCATATGAACATGACGATTTGTTTTATATATTGGGCGTAAGACAATTGTTGACAATATATATA
>LPNX010196473.1:234040-248766 GCA_001517045.1 Pseudotsuga menziesii
GTAAACAAGTTGACCCGTCTAAGTATTAAAATCCACATAAGAAGACTTGATAATAGAAATGGTATAACATATATAAAAGGTCCAACATAATACAATCTACAACAAACAAGTAAAAATAACCAAAGTGTAGTTACAACACTAAATTACAAACTATATATTTAAACAAGAGATCCCAGGATCGAATCCTATTGACACCCAAATGTCAAAATGCATACCATAATACTCAAACGCCATTATATAAAATAAACCTTAAGCACATAAACAGTCCAAAGAATTTATATGAGAGATTGCAGGAACCGAATCTTGTAGGCACTTAAGCCCCAAATTGCAACTGCCCAAATATTAAAAACTCATTGTATAACCAACGACCACGATTCGAATCATGTAGATTCCTTCTACATTTCATAAGGCCATGCTATACACAGTGTGTATGTGGGTTGTAACAATAAGATAAATTTGCTACAGAGAAGTCGTGAGACCCTCACTTTTTTCACACACGTTGTAAACATGGCCTCAGCCCCATAAATAAAACACACAGTCAACTATTTTAAAAACCTTTCTAAATCCGTGGAAACCCTGTTAACAATCAACCTACAACAAGTATTTCCAATGCAAGGTTTTACACCCACGTCCGCATTACTTGCCATCTACACATAAATAAATAAACCAGTAAGTATGCACCATCTAAGCTATCACAGCTTCCATGGAGAGTGATCATGATATTCACGGCATGGCCCCAAACCATACACTGTGACCATTTATAATCTTACATCTAAGACAAATAATGGAAGCGAATATACATAGACCATCCATGAATGCAAATTCCATATAAAATACATCATAAACCACCATTGAAATCAAATGCAGTATACATTTATAAACAACCATATAAATCCATAATCGAGCTTTCATAGTCGAGTTCCATTGGCCATGGCACCATTGCAAGCAATGGTGCTATCGTGGCTTCTAAAATAAACAAAACACAATTTACAATTGACATGCATAGCCGGTCAAATGTACCAAGGCTCCCACTCGTTGCCAACAGAATCATATTAATTACAAACCCAAATCTTTGTAAACCCAGCCTCGAAGGCAAATCGAAAACCCCACATTAAACCCCAACAAGTGATGAGAAGACACTAGGTCCCACCCATAAAGCTGAGAGATGACAAGTGTAGGCTTGTTTAACAGGCTTACAGTGAACATTATGGCATCACCCATGAACTACTTTAGAAGATCTGAGCTATGTTGCTTCTCACCAACCCTGTCACATGCAACCACCATCAACAAGATGGATGATAAGTATGGAAATAGTGGCTAAGATACAAACCATCAAAGAATGCTTCGAAAGACAAGCGAAAGCTTACCTCTGTTAACCTGGAAGTCGCCTTCACCATGCTGCGTAGAGACGAGAAGGGGAAAACAATGAACTAACTAATGACCAAACCACATCGTGAGCCAAGCCCAAAGCTTGGGCTACCACACACTCCAACGCGCATTAATGGCACCAACCTATTTCCCATTATCAAAACCCAAACCCACTTCTCCGTAGCTTCCATACGTTATAGTATCGAATGCCTCCTAGCCCATGCAAAGTCTTAAACCCCCTATGCATGGTGTAAACTTTATCATATATTCTCCACCCCAACTTAATACAAGGTTTGCATTAACATGTGTATCGCTTACCTTAGGTTTTAAACATTAGGACCTTATGCATCAAACTCTTTAGGCTCTAAGCCTAAGACCATGGCATATGCAATATGCCATGGTATGTTGTATAAACATAGAGCAAGTTTCATTTTTAACCAATGATAGTTGAACCTGTAAAAGCATAAAATAACAGTATAAGTTAATTGTGTTTCATAAAATAAACATGTAATACAATTATGCTAGGGAATGAATAGTTGATGATAATTACACTAAGAACAATAGGTTCCATTACAAATACCAAGTTTGTGTCATGAAATAATAGGTGTGGTGTTGACCTTGTCAATACTACAAGTCTATAAAGAGAAATAATAAAAAACCAGTAGGTGTGACTAGCAGCAAGTATGAACACTAGTGACCAAGCATTCAACTTTTTGTAACAAGATTATCATCACTAAGTACACCTGCATGTAACCAGGTTAAGACTATTTTAGTTCAATAAGAACTATGTAAGCCCACTAGACAAGTAGAGAATTTTACCTCTCACGACGTTACACGGGAGAACTAGTCCCGCCACTCCACCCACTTTGGTTCGAGAGACAAAGTTAAGTTAGAGCAATGTATACAACGTAAGCAAATGTAAAATAATAATGAAGTACATAATCAAAGCCTCTATCATACGCAGCAAAGCATAACCGTAAGAATCACATGGTAATCAACATTATGACATCACAAGTACAAACAGTAAACATAGTAATGATCATAACTGAAGTAAGGAAATAAGACGTAAGAACAACTTACGACAATTTTACAGTACAATAGAGTACGACACATTCCGCAAGTTTAATTATGTCCGAAATAGGTTGTGTTTAACTAGCCTAATAACAAATTTTATTTTCAATTTTTAGCGACATTACACACACATATATGTATATTTCGTAAATTAAAATATCTAACACTAAGAATTTTTCCTAAAGCAAAGATATCCTAAAAAAAATATACATATATATAATTATAATTATAACTATAATAAATACAAGAAATATTTTCAATTAAATATTTAGAAACATATACATAAAATTTAAGAAAAAATAAGAATATTTAGCTAAAAGCATATGTGTAAATGGCCAACAAAATATGCATAAACTTAAAATGAAGTAGGCAGACTTATTATACATAACTCTTCTTCCATCTAAACTAAAACATCCCTAAGAATCAAGTGGAACATGGTAGGTACATCTAAATTTAAAGTCGTTGAGGCTTGGGCACCAAGAAATTGTGCACATGTCCATTGATTATTTATGATTATATTTAATACATTGGGCAATGAATTGATTAATTTCTAAGAACATAAAATGAAATAGCTAGAACAATTTCCATCGTTGTAAAAGACAAGTATTAAAGTGTAACCCAATAGAACAATTTCCATCGTTGTAAAAGACAAGTATTAAAGTGTAACCCAATCTCATTCTTGAATATACCAAATCTATTGGTTAAAGATATAGAATATTTCAATATATAGAATATTGAAATTTAATTAAAAAAATGGCGTTTACTTGTTGGTTCGCTTCAACGTACTTTTCCTTGTGTGCCAATCGAGCATTCTTTGAAACCTGAATGAAGCCGAACTAAAGAAATTCAAGGATGAAACCAAAAGAAGTAAACTTAAGCTTTGATGTTGATTCAAGGATAATACATTTAGTTTTCAAATGAGAAATGAATAAATATTAGATCTTAAGGTAAGAATCCTGCTCGAGAATGGTGATGATCTAGCCACATAATATTGGAGAACTAATTACAGTGTTGTACCCATTCATTAGTGTTGTCCTCAAAAAAGTTAACATGTTATTGAAGTTCATTTAGAAATTCATTTCTCAATCTCTTGTAACTTTGAAACAACAAACTAAATTTTGATCATAGCCTTTTCCTTATGAAATGATATATTTGATGCCAATTAGAGGGGATGAGTAAAGTAAGCTTTTTCATTTACAAGTGACAAGGTACACCAAAAGTATCAAAGATAGTAATAATGGATTTAGGATCCAAAGTTAACATGTGTTGAATAATAAATGGAGATTCATCAAATGTAAATGTAGATTCTATTTTTTTTTGTTTTTGAATTTTTATGTAGTTTCAATATTACCATATTTTCTAAATATTGTAATACGACATGATAATATTGTTAATTAAAGTAAACGACATTCAACCAAGTTCAACACATATCAAACATGATCAAACATGGTCAACTATGACTATCCATAATTTACCATGGTAAACTCAAGTAAAACATAGTTAATTATAGTAAAAATTGTTCGACCATAGTCAAACATGGTAAACAAAAGTCGATCATTATCAACCATGGTTAGTCATAGTCAATCATTATCAACTCTCATCACATATGGTCAACCTTATTTCCCCATGGTCAACCATTACCAAACATGGTAAACCATTATCAAACATGGTCAACCATTTTCACCCATCATCAATCATTGTCAACCATAGTCAACCATTTTGACGAAACTCAACAATGTTTAAATATGGTCATCAAACACTATAGCCAACCATACGATATAGTAAAGCATAGTCAAAGTGGTCAACGTTATTCTACCACAATCAAACATAGCCAAACATAATCAACCCTAGGACATAATCATTCAGGAACATAGAAATTCCACATAAGTTGATGATGAATGCCACAATTGACATAACCATTGGGGAATGTTGCAATCAAACATAATTTTTGAGGGATGTCAATTTAAAGTAACTTAACCCTTGATAATTTTCACACTACAATGTAACCCTTAATGAATTTGTCATAATATGACAAAAAAATTTCAAATGTCACAATGCAACGTAACCATTGATGATTGTTACCATTTAACATAATTATTAAGGGATGATGTAGCCATTGACTAATGTCATAATGCAACATAGTTGAGCTATGTTGTAATGCAACATCAATGTTGGTCAATGTCGCTATGCAACATAATTGGGAATATAGAAATTCAACATAACTCAACAAAGATCAATGTCACACTGTAAAATAAGCATTAACAAAGATTATAATCCAATAAAACCCTTTAAGGATATTGGAATGCATCAAAACCATTGGAAAATGTTGTAATACAAAATTATCATGTCATCAACCTCCAAGCATTGCAATATGACATGGCCATGTAGTAAAAACAAAAGTCAACCATTTCAACTAAGGTCAAACATAGTCAACAATGATCATCCATAGTTTACCATGGTCAGCCAAAGTAAAGCATTGTTAATCATAGTCAATCATGTTCAACCATGACCAATCATGGTCAACGATAATTAAACATGGTTAACCATATTTTCTTATGTTATTAAATGGTTCACCATTATCAAATTTGATCAACCATTATCACCCATGGTAAATCATTATTAACAATGATTTCCAAACATAGCCATGATCACCCATATTCAACCTTAGTGAAGCATGGTCACCCATAATCAACCTTGGTGAAACATGGTTAGCCATAGCCAAACACAGCGAAACTTCATCAAACATGGTCAACCCTTACCAAACATAGTAAACGGTAGCCTAACATGGTTGTCAATGCCAAACTATGGTCAATGTACTTATTCTATTTCTATTATTTATTCCCCGTCATTTTTACTTCCCCCTCTCTTACTTTGACTTATTTTACTTTTCCTTATAATTTTTCTCACTTTTTTTGACATCATTCTTTTCACTTAAATTTGTTATTGGATCCCCTCATAAAAGGTGGAGTGCCCACCTAAAAGCTAGTAGTTTTCTATGCTTGGATACAACGTATTCTAAAAATCCTAAATAATATTTAACTATAGTCAATCATAGCCAAACATAGTAAACCATAGTCTACATGCTCAACCACAATTTACCATAAAAATGGTCACCAACAAATTTAAGGAAATATCAACCATTAACAAGCAAAAGCACATAATTAAAGTGATTGGAATGCTAATGCCATTAACTTATATGAAAACCACTTTTTTCATTAGAAAAAAAACTATACTTTTATTATCAAAGTAGAAATAACATGAGAGTTCATTATAACCTTCAACGTTTAGAATATTATCTATTTCATGTAGTTATAAGCTCAAGACCCTCCATTAAGCCTACAAAAACTCTTTCTATAAAAGAAAAGCCCAACTTTCATCTCAACATCTATCTATCACTAACAGTGCTTGAAACATACAAGAAAGTTTAAGAGAATCTAAATAATCTTCCTTCATTAGCTATATATCAAATAAATAGTGTTCCTATAGTAAATATCTTAAAAACGTGTTATGCATATGAATCCCAAAATTTGGAATTGATCATTCTGCAATGATATTTCAATCACAAATCTATGAATGAGTGATGATGTGTTTAGCTGCCTCTAAGGCTTGTTTGGATAGTTTGTCAACTTCCGTATTGAATTCTATAAAAACATGCTGAAATGTTATCTCTTCAAATTCTGCCTAGAGCCTTTTGATTTTCTCTTTCAAACTTTCAAGGACAACAATCTATCACTGACATTCCTGGAGAGCCCAATCTACAATCTCCTAGGAGTCTCCAACAACTCATAAATGAATAATGTTTTTAGCACAAGCAAAATGAAATAAACCCCAAAGTGCAAGAAGTTCATTGCGGATGTTAGTAACCTTGCCACAATTAAGTTTAAGAGTAAAAATATGTGACACTCTCAATTTCAAATACAAACCTGCTCCACATTTTGCATCATTTGATTGAGTGACACCATAAAATTATCCAATAAGCAAATTGATTGAAAAAGAAAGATCCCTAACTACTCTCTCCTTGCTTCTTCCCTTCTCTTCTTCCCTTCTCTTTACAGAGTGCCTTATATGGCCCCACTACTTTAAGACTTACCTTCAAATCGTTATTACGCCTACCCTAGAAAAGAACACCATTCATATGTTTCCAAATCTCCTAAGAGATAAAACAAGGTAGTTATCTCCATATGTATGCTTTAGAAAATCAGTTATGAAAACATCGAGATAAAGAGTGACCAATTGTGAAGGATCTGTAGGTCCCTATTTCCCTTCATTCGTAGCAACTTTGCAATGTTACAATGTATCAATATATGAGCAAGAGAGTATGCTTGATTTTTGCAAAGGATGCAAATGTCTACCCTCAATAACATCAGCAGAATCTAAGTCAAGGGCTTCTTCGCTCCATGCCGGGACCCTAAGAGGCTTTGGGCAAAAGGGCCAGAGGCCCACCGGGTGTAGTGGCCAGCACCCTGACCCCACCGGTACACTATGTTACCAAAATCATGTAGCTCACAAACATAAGCCTTGATTCCTGCTTTATCACCGACCCCGGCGACCCGATATAACTTTGTATTATTTATGTCGCGAAGTCTGCCACTTCGAGACTCCACGTGCGCGGAAGTCAGGTACTGACTACTGAGCTATGTTTGATTCTTCATTGCCATAAACAACAAAACAAAAGTATCCATTTGCCCACGCATTTCCCCATAGGGTAGACAAAATGCTAAATAAAGATCGTCCATCAGTGTCAAAAATCAATAACAGCATCAATCCACTGCATTGATTCAGCAAAGCTGGGCGATTAGCTGGCTGCCCACGCTTTAATGCAAGGGCGGTTGCCCAGTAAGTAGTTAGATTTTAAGTTGCTTGAAGCAAGCTGTTAGATCTTAAGTTGATTGAGTTTTCAAGCTCCTTGCAATTCAACTGTGTGCTAGGCATCAACCCAGGCGTTAAAGCCTGGGCAGCATGCTAGTTAATTTTAGGGTAAGTTATCTATCCGTTGATTTACATCGGGCCTACCCAACCTTGTTGAGTGATAACTTACTTAGTTATCTTTTTATGAAAGATCAAAACTTATCAGATTTCTTCTCCAGATTAGTCGGGCATTTTATTTGGAAAAACATGTTTACTGGCAATAAAATTATTGTTAAACTTGATTTCTGTTCTTGATTTATTGTTATGGTTCTTGATTTGAGTAGACGTTTAGATTATTTGGAGCAAGGAAACTGGCAAAACAAAAATAAGGATACTGTAGAGCACTTTTCTTCTGTTTGCAATTTCAAAACAGCACAGGGTTGTTGATAAAATATAGCGGGCATGGGCAGTAAAACTTTATCTCGAAAGGATAGAAATCAAGAACAATAATCTTATTGCTTGGAAACTCATTTTTCCAAATGAAATGCCCGACCAAGATGGAGAAGAAATTTGATGAATTTTGGTCACCGAGTAAGTTATCACTCAACCACGTTGAGTGAACCCTGTGCAAATCGTCCAGTAAATAGCTTACTCCGTTAATTTTAACTGCAAAGCTGCTTATCGTACGGGTACCCTCTGTTCCAAATGTTGAGCTACCAACAGTGGCTCGCTGGTAGGATCGGAGGATCATATCACAAAACGCCTACGCTGCGTTGATCGGAGGATCATATCACTCCGGTGGAGTCGGGCCATGCCCAGGCCCTGACCCGCTCTGCAACCAATCAATCTCTCCGATTCCCATTTAGTCAATCGAATCAAAAGAGAAGCATCGCTAAAACATTCCCACGTTTTTTTACCGTTTGTCTGGTCTTCTCTTATCTTTCAAGCGACGGCGGACCCACCCCCACGCCCACGCCCAGCAATAATTCATCCACCTACTTCACCTCTTCCTAAAATATTAATATCATTGTACTGTGAACAGCTTTGACTGTGTGCATGTTTGGGCACCAAAGATAGATTCGAAAACATTGGCGACATGACGAGACTCCGTAATCAAAAGCAGATGGCCCGCTCCTCGTAACAAACTTATCAGTTCTATGTAACCACTGTACTTGGAGAGAGACGACGATACAGAGAGAGAAAACTATGGAAATAGACGTTGTAGAGATTAAAAAACCTAACGTACCAATGAGAGAGAGAAAACCACTAAAACTACTCCGAACGAGTTCCTGACAAAATAGTTGGTCTATCTAACTGCTGTACTTGGAAAGAGACGATACAAAGAGAGAAAACTATGGACAGAGACAATACAACGATCCGTTGCGAGAGAGCGCCACTGAAATTCCCCAGATCGAGTTCTTGACAAATTGAGTCGGTCTATGTAACTCCTCTACTTGAAGAGAGACGGTACAGAGAGAAAACTACGGAGAGATACGATACAGAGAGAAAAAACTATGGAGAGATACGATACAGAGAGAAAAAACTAACGTACCATTGACAAAGAAAACGACTAAAATTTGTTCGATCTACTTTTTGACAAATTGTGTAGGTCTATAAAACGGAGAAGTATATACGCTAACCAAATCACCCAAATCACCCCAACCCGAGGAGGAATTCTTGAAAATGCAATTCTAAGTTTTCAATTCTGGGGTTTAAATCTGGATTTCAACTATTCGGTAGTTTTAAAATACAGCGATTAGTCTAGAAAAGGGGATTCTAATTATTAAAATCATATAGTAATTTACAGTGTGATTTTCAGGTATAATTTTAACCAGATTTCATCACAAATTTGCACGAGAAATGGGGCATTTTGGTTCTCTTTTGCGCTATTTAACTACTATTGTACTTTTGGGGATTGATTCTTATTTTTTTTAACCAATTTCAATTTTCAATTTATATGTCCGTTTGTGTTGAAACTCTTTATAATAAATCTTGCTATATCTTGATTGGAGTGTTGGAATAGCATGTGTTGACATATTTTTCTTAACTTTTTAATAAATGACCTTGATTATCAATGAAAAAAAAACTCTAATACTTTGTAATAAATGATAAAAAAAAAAAAATACCTATGAAGAGAGACTATAAACACTAAACTAAACTAATTTAGCCAAATCTGGCTAGCTCTTTCGCATCAGAAAAGCAACCCTAGTTCAATCTTTTTAGGAGTGATTTAGTTGGGAGAAGACACACAAAAATCCAGCCATCATAGAGGTTAATATCATAGTAGTATAATTATGTCAAAATTCCCAATAAATTCTAATTCATTGAATATTCTATGTATATGTAATACTGATAATTAGATGTATATGTAATAAGGATACGGAAATACCTTTCAATTTCATACTTCCTAATTCAATTTTATAGAAATAAAAATATGCCAAAGAGAATAAATATATCCTCAAAACCTGTAGAGAAAAACCAGCCATCAATAAAAGATCTATTATTGGGTCTTGGTTAAACAAGGCCAAGCCCACCAAAAGCTCATCTCTTGCTCACTTTGGCAGGTTACAAAGGAGACTTACAACCCTATAAATCTGGTTCTTTACATGCAAATACAACTAGCAACATGCAAATACAACTAGCAAGAAATCATAGGCTGCCAAAACCATGTGCCCAAAACCACTTACATCTTTGCTCATTCTTGATGCAGGGTTAACCCTAACACAATTTAAACATTAATTAATTACTTCCAAATGTAAGTAGTGGTAAATACTTATTTACTTTAGTCTTAAAATAATTAATAACTAAGAGTTTTTTTTGTGCATTATATTTTTGTTTTATTGAAGTTTAAAATTGAATGATTGATATTTAATATTTCATTAAAAATATTGTATATATTTAACTATGTATAAATGTTATACATTTTGTTGTATATTTAATTAAAAATATTTTATATAAAAAGTTTACTTATGTATTTTATTGGTATTGGATTTTTTTATTGAGTATTTTTTCAATATTCAATTGTATTGTATCCATATTTGTATTCAAATTATGCTAATATGGTTAATATAGCAAGCATTTCTTGCAAACCAAAAAGAAAGACAAAACTAACTTACTTAAAGAAAAGGCCAGTTAAAAAACTATGAAGAGAGACAAAACTAACGTACCATTGAGGAAGAGAAAAACACTAAAATTCGCCTGTTCATGACAAATTGAGTGGGTCTATATAATAACTACTGTAATTCGAGTGAGACGATTCCGATAGAGAAAAATATGGAGAGAGGAAATGGAGACAAAACTAACGTATCATTTAGAGAGAGAAAACCACAAAATAATTCGCTCGATTGTAAATTGCAATATGTGACATCTTTAATTGTCATCTCAAACTAAAGCGGTGTTCTGAATCCAGCCAGATGATCTACATCCTAATTTGAACAATCAAATTTGGTGATTTCAACATTTTTTTAATTGGCTGGCTTTTGGGAGGAGATCTTGAATATGTCTGGTGATATTAGTGTACCAAATGATATGCCTTGATTGCAATTCAAGATGTTTAATATGGAAAAATCTGTGGCCAATTTTTACAGCTGAGAATTTTAATGTTTTTCATGGGAAAATGAAATGCGTGCCCCTTATTCTAGGCTTATCATTTCATAGTATTTTTAATGGTGGGAAAACAACAAAGTTTAAGTATAGAGCCAGAAATCACTACTTACCAACATTCCAACTATCGAAAATTTCCAAAAGTTCTAGGTGGCATGGGGATTGTAGAGAATTTTGACAAATAGAGAATTTAGAAAGCTTCATTTGCATAACTCAGAATTAGATTAACTTTATTTCTGTGGTCAAATTCTATAAATTTTGCATTTTATTTTGTGGAAAAAATTGAAATCCATGTGACATTATTCCTATATGTTTACTGTAATTTTTCTAAGTTAGAAAAGAGAAACTTATGTTAATGTATGTTTTGAGTAATTAGAATAGAGAAAATTATGTTACAGTTAGAATGAGAAATTATTATATATATATATAAGTAAGTAACATAGTCTCTCTCTATATATGTCTGTTTGTGTGAGAGGGCATTTTTGGAGTACACATTTTTAGTAAAAGCGTGTTTTTATTTATTTTTTAAATTAAAAAAAATATTTTTATTATAAAAAAAAAAAAAATTAACATTTTCCTAAAATTTCAATATTATATATATATATATATATATATATATATATATTTTGTATATTTTGGGGGACAAGAACACCCCTTGATTTTTTGGCCGGAGTCGGGGGCTTATATTTTTTGATCACTTCTAGGAAAGATGTCACTCTGAAGACTCCCCTGTGGGAATCGAACCTGGGCCAATGATGGAAACTCCCACCAATTTAACTGCTAAACCACAGCTCAGCAGACTAAAATTTCAATATTATTATGTACACTATGTGCTAGCAACTAGCAACTTGTCTAATGTTTTAGAAATACTATTTTGTAAAAGACAACTTTCTAAAACCATACAAATTCAATGGACTAATAGAGGTGAGGCTCTTTGGCGATTCTATTTTCTTAAAAAAAAACTTTTTAAAACCGTACAAATTCAATAGACTAATAAAGGCCATGCACTTTGAGTTATTTTCGTGGGCTTTGAGTTCTATTGCATTGTATCTTCCTCATTTTTCGTCATATTTTCCACCCCGTAACCACCAACAAAGTCGAGGAATAGGCATCAAATGGTTCACCTTCCTAGCATACTTTTTCTCCGTTTACAACTTTTCAATTCGTGCATGCAACATATCCATTAATTTTGTCATTTAGTCAATCTTATCATTAAATACTTTTATGGGTTGATTTGAGTTTACTATTGCGAGTTTTTCATTGACTTTTAACCAAGGTTGGTGTCTTTTATTTTCCTTTCCATTGTCTTAGCCTCCAATGCATTCCTCCTCTCTCAATAATTCCTCCAAACTTTACATTTTTGTCTATACAATGAAAAAAACCCAAGCCTCTTTAGTGTGTTTGTCACATCTTTAGGTACCCTTGTGCCATTCATAGTTCTTGCAATTGGCACAACATTTTGAGTGACCATGTGGATTTTCCATTTCTTCTTGTTCACCCTCTATCCAGTTCACTAAGCAAAATTTCAGCACATTGAGACATATCCACCCATCTTCCACCCCATAGAATTAACTTCTGAAACAAAAGTATCATTTTCATAGCACATAACCTCCTTCCAATACATAGGTTTGAGGCATGCAACATAACCTCTAGGGGTATCCAAATCCTGAATGTTAGATGACAAGGAGGGAAAGGAAAATTGCAATAACAAGGAACTTCTAGCTTGCTCAAAACATAATTATTACCACACATGAGAACCTATCCCATCGTGAGAAGGAATAAAATAGGTTTCCTACGGAGTGTGTGATGGAAGGGGAAAGAAGAGAGCCTTTAATAATTGTTTACAATCAGAGACATTAATGTTTTCCACTTATCCATTGTATTGATGAACCTAGACCATAGAATTGTGGTTATCGGAACTCCATTCAAGGAGACACATAACTTGACCCTCCCATTTGTTCTTAAGCAATTCCAAACACAACTTAATTACTTCATTCGCTTATTTTTTTATCAAAATTGTGATGTCTCAAGACATCATAAAATTCAATGTGCTTAAAACTTTTTGCAAGCCTTTGAGCTCTATTAGCTACCCTATTTAACATATTTTAATGAGTAAATTACTCATGCTTGATGGGTGGTGCAAGGTATAAAATAAAAAATCTAATTACTAAATATAAATATTAGAGGTACCTAATCACTAAAAATAAATATTAGATGTACCTCCAGAACTTTTTAAAACTAGACTCGAGTTGAAGCTTTCGAAATATATAACTTTTGTTTATGGAAAGCTATTATAACTCCAAGAAAATGGTGTTCTACTAATATTGGTATGTTACTTTTTGGTTAAAACATATTCACATGTTTACATTAGGATATGACTTTGGTATCTAAAAAGTGAAAATGAAAAAAATAAAATTAGAGTAGTAGACAACAAGAAGTTCTTGTGCGGAACTACTTTTCCATAATTTTTAATGTTGATTATATATATACTAAATTAATAAAGTCAATGAAGCCATGGAATGGCAAGGTGGAGTGTTAGGCCCCACTATGAGGGTCTTAACACAATCAGTGAACGTTTTGCTGTGTGTGGGTATTCATTTGTACTTGTGTGTGTGTGTGTTTTTCATTTTCAAAATAGGTGAACCAATCAAAAGATAGGAAGAAAATGGGGAAATGAAAAAAATGGATGTGTTTTGTTAACTGTATGCCCAACCTATAGGTTTGATAATCCGAACCTAATACCAAAGTGGACAACTCATCCACCGCATATGGAAAAAGTAAATCATGCCATTCTTTTTTGAAATTAAAAACTTGTTCATGTTACTAACACTTGCACATTATTTTTCAAAAATAATTTGCATGTGTTAATAACTCTTACGCTTTACTAAATGTGCATGTGTTATATTTTCTTAATCTCTTCTAAGTTAATTTGGATTTCTAGGCACACGAGCTTGAAATGGCTTATCTCGTCACATCCCTATGTGATTTATCTCCTAGATACCAACCTTTAATGTGCTTATGGGTGAGTTAAATGAGCAAAGCCATATATAGTATTGATTAGGAACCACAAATGATTCCCCACTCTTGTTTAGTCAAAATACAATTGGAGAGCCTTTGCTATTGTCTTTGTCCTCCCTTATGGATCTTGCCTAATCTTCTCGTTGAAGTAGACGATGGGAATTTTTTAATGAATGAAACCGCCATTCACAAACTAGTGGATCTATTGGGTCTATAGATATGTTTGGATGATTTGCTTCTATGTACACAAGAATTTCTTCGATAAGTGAAATCAACCATTCCTATAAATTGCTTGACTAATTTGGAGGATGGGTCCTCATAGTAATCAACTCTGGTGTCAAGGAATATCTATCTTTCACACCCTACTCCTCTCTCTTCCTCACACCATTTCCCAATATATCCCTTCTATATCTCTCCCTATATATCTCTCATACCCTACTCATCTACCTACCTCCCACCATTTTCTAGTATATGCATCGCACAATCTCCCCATCCATCCACTCTATCCTACCAATTATATCTCCCCCCTCCCAATATATCACTCCCACTCTACATCCCCTTTCTTCCTACCCACATATATCTCTCTATAATCCCCCATTTCTATCATTTTGTCCCTAAAGCCACACCTCTATAAATCCCACCCAACCTCTCTCTAACTCTCACTATATTTCCCCCATTTCCCCTAACCATTCTCCTCTCTAGATCCCCCACTCTCTCTCCCTCTCCCTCTCTACACTGCCCCCTTCTCTTTAAAAACTTTTCTCCTTCCCAAAACCCAAGCCTCACCTCTCTCTCTCTCTCTCTCTCTCTCTCTCTCT
>LPNX010196473.1:249033-266702 GCA_001517045.1 Pseudotsuga menziesii
ATAATCCCCATACTCTATTAAAACTAACCACCATCCCATCTCTCCCTCTCTCTCTCGTCCCCCTACCACTAAACACCCTCATTTTTCTCTCTCTCTCTCTCATCCTCCCCATAACCCTTACCAACCCCCTCTCTTAATCTCCTTCCCTCTCTCCCTCTCTCTATATCCTACTCCACCTATCAATAACAACCATCCCTTCCTCTCTTTTGCATCCCCCTAACACTACCCCATCTCTCTCTACATGTAATCCCCCCTCTCTATTTCACTAATCACCAACCTAACCCCTGTACACCTCAATAACCCCCCTAGACTTATTTCTCTCCTTCTCCCCCAACCCCTAACCCCCCTCTCTCTATCGCTTGTAATCCCCCTCCTCCCTACCACTAATAACACCCCTAATATCTCTCCCTCTCCCTCTCTCTCTATATCTCTCTCTCTCTATATATACATCTCCCCCTCCCAACCCTCCCCACTCTTCACCCCCTACCCCTCTCCATATCTCTCCCCCACTCCCCCTATCGTCAACCTCCTTTCTCTCTCTATCTCTCCTAATCAATTCCCTCCATTCCCACTAACCAACTAAACCCTCTTTCTCCCCTACTCCTCCCCATACTACTAACCACACTCCTCTACCTCTCTCTCTCTCTACCCTCCTCCTCCTCCTAGCCCTTACTACTGTTATTCTCACTCTCTCCCCCTCCCTACTCCTCCACCTACCCCTAACCACCACCTCTCTCTCGCACCCCCAACCCCCTAACACCTTCCCTCTCTCTCTACACCTAAACCCCCGTCTCTCTCTTCCTAACCTTCTTCCTTACCAGTACACCTAGCCATTCCTCCCCCCTCTCTTTTCTACTTCCCCTACCCTCAATCCCCCATTTCTCTATCTATTATATCCCCTTCCACTTAGCACTGAACACCCTCGCCCATCCTTTTCTCTTTTTATCTCACTTTCCTCTCTACTCCTCCTCCCCATGACATAAAACACCCCTCCCCCCTCTCTCATATTCCTCCCACTAATCAACCACCAATATCTCTATCTTTAAACCCCTAACGCTATGATCTCTCTCTCTCTCTCTCTCTCTCTCTCTCTCTCTCTCTCTCCTTCCAACCCCCCCAATCCTCACTCCCCTATGCCAAAACCCTCCCCTATCTCTCTCTCCCCATCCTCCCCTAACCCTTATTAACACCCCCTCTCTCTCTCTCTCCCAAATCCTCCCTCTAAACCTCATTAACCCCATCTCTAACTCTCTCTCTCCCCCCCTCCTACCCCTATTCTTTGATAATGTTGATTAAGGAATACATGCACACTATTAACATGTGGACATTATTAATGTGCGCATGTTATTTTTTGAATAAGAAAAAAAATCCTTTCTCCATCCCATCATGTTGTCTACTCACAACACGTAGGTACTTATTCAAACATGCAAATCCTATGAACAATATTCTTTTATAGGTGCTCTTTGTTACTTAAACTGATTGGATTCACTATTTTTGAAATTTTTTTTTATATTAGAAGCTCTGGGATATTTTTTTGCATTATAACATTTTGGAGATAGAGCAAAAAAGTCTAGAAGGATGGAATTTCACGTTGAAAAATTACATGAACTAAGAGAAAAGGTAACGTTCAATATGGAAAAACTTAGGCATCCACTAGTCACCCCCTCAAATCCGTACAGATTGGATGACACAGTAATATCTAATTAAACACCATAAGTGAAGCATATGCATCCAATGGAGTCCATTCATATTCCAACTTCAAGTCAAGTTCCATCTAATATTCCATCAACCAACAATGAAGAAGGTAATCAAACTTTGATAGATGTTGGGTATTCACGAAGGCATATTGGACAAGTTACTCGTTTTCTACCTTTTGCTAAAAGAAATCCTCATGTGTAAGTTGAATTTGAACAATCAAATGTTCAACATATATACTACAGACATGTCCAACACATCCCCAATATCAACTGCCAAGTGAATGAAATGCTACAATCTATTGGTTATGGGGATTCACACTTCTTGTCCACCTTCCTTACCTTGATTATCTAATGCATGCTCCATATATCCTATACGTATTCAAGTTAATTAAAATATGATAGCATCAATGAAGGTAAGTTACTGAAATGAACTATTGATTGGAAATGTATCAAAATTATCCCAGTCTTTTTTGAATAAAAATATGATGCATCCAAATGTCAATTATTGTTAGATTTGTTAAAATCACATTGTTTAGTTGTTGCTAGGAGAATTTTAGGAATAAATATTATAATGTCCCCAAAAATTGAAAAAAATAATAATTTATAGGCTAGTGAAAACTAACCCAAAGGGGATCATTATTACTCATGCGGAATTACATGTGCTACTTATACTTTTGATCTCTTCAGAAACTGCTGATACTGTCTTGTTAATCTCTTATCCATTCACTAATTATTAGTTCGTTTAATTCTTATGTCTTAATTCTTTTATTTAAACTATTTATAAATATTAGTTATTACTCTTGGTGAATTAATGAATTGTATAGATCATTGTTTTATTCCTGAACATGTGTACTTTGTTTATTTAATAAAAACTAACTTAAGTTTGTTGATGGGAACAAAATGGTGGAGTGGCAGGACTCGTTCTCCCATGATGAACTGAGAGGTAAGGTCATTCTTCATTATGCAGGATTACTTAGTTCATTCGAAATAAGGCACCTTATTTATTGACTTGCAGGTTACTTTTGCGACATCAGGATTATTTGGTTACTTGAAGCAATTCAGTTCCTAGTTATACTTCTAGTTCCACCTTGGACTTTAATTACTGTTTTGTTTTAGGACTCAGGTAAGTCCTATGTTCATTAATTATCTTTCTTAGTTAAATACACGTTAAATAACTAGATGTTGTGAATTAAATTACTGTCCTTACCATTATTAATTATCTATCTCTTGGTTAATTAATTACACTTCTCTTGTTTCTATTTTGCAGGTATTCCTTGGTTACGAGTTTGGAAACTTAAGCTTGTTCTTCCTAGTAAGGGCATCATGGCATACTATGTTTTCCATGATTCCTAAGTACTACAAAACCTATACTAAAGACTTATTCACAAACGCTACCTATATGAACTAGCAAAGGGCATGTAATAACATAATACTTTGATGCTAAGGGGATGACATTGTAAACACTATACAATAGTGTTAAGGTCTACGCATACTTTAACATTGGGAGACTATGGTATAAATACCATGTTATTAGTATTATGTCTCCTCTGACATTAGAAGGAGGAAAAACTATAGGGTATAGTGTGCGCCATGAAAAAATAAGGGTTTAAACTTATAACTTGGTTGATATGTATTATAACAAAGATTCATAAACTATGGTGAGGGTTTATGAATGCGTTAATGGCCACCAGCTGGTGCCATTAATGCCATCGGGGCTTGTGAAAACACTTAGCAAGGATTTGGGCATTTGTTGTTTGTGCATTATGTGGTTTTGGCATTGGGGTTTCATGTGGCTTCTGCGCAGTTGGAGAAGGGAGGCGACCTCCATCGATTTACAGGTAAGCTAACCACCAGACTCTATGTAAATACATTGTTTTGTTTTTTATCCATGGCATGGTCATGTTTCTCATGCCATCGTTGATTTGATTGTAGGTGAAAACAAAGGCGCTTCAGGGTTTGCATAGAGCTACACTTTATATTTGGGTTTGCTACTTCATGTCCATGGTAATCCTGCTAGCAAGATCTTACTTGCCTCCTCTCGTTCTGGGCATTTCTGAGTTGGGACTCTTTATAGGGTTGGGTTTTTAGATTGCACTTGTCGACTCTTCCTTCGGGGTTTGTAATGTAGCTTGCTTTGGGTTTTGAG
Organism: Pseudotsuga menziesii; assembly: GCA_001517045.1. Taxonomy (NCBI): domain Eukaryota; kingdom Viridiplantae; phylum Streptophyta; class Pinopsida; order Pinales; family Pinaceae; genus Pseudotsuga; species Pseudotsuga menziesii. The sequence goes on from LPNX010196473.1 coordinate 252,877, forward strand.
TCTCATTGGGAAGTTTGGCATTTTGATCCATGGCTGCACCATTACTTGTAATGGTGCCATTGCTCACAGCTTGCCATTAACATTATTAATACGTTGATTGTTGTAAAGAGAATTTGTTCCTTACTGTAAATATACTATGCACTGGCTTGTATGTGAAGACTGTAATGTGTTTTGGTATAAGATGCATACAATTTTGTTAAGCATTTTAATAGATTAAACTGTGTAAATTCGGGACTGTGTAGTTATTTTAATGCTGCATTTAAAATGTTGACTTGTTGGGTTCAATCGTGGATTTAATCATGCAGAATTTACTCTGTGTATAATTGTAACAGTTTGGGTTTTGGAAGTATGCATAGCACTTTGTTTATATTGTTTGCAATTTATGTTTTGGAAAGCTTCTAGAGCTTGGGGTGTTATTCCATGGGCTGCACAATTGTTGCAATGGTGCCGTATTCCATTGGCTTTCCACTGTAAGCTTTGCATTAGTGTTAAAGGAAACTATGTATTATACAGAGTGTTGAAATTTGTTTTTGTAATGGTTCAGCGTGGGTGCAGGAAATGCTATGAATGGCATGTGCCTCTCCCAACAACTATGATAGCTTAGTTGGCATTTTAATATGTAATTTCTTACTTAAAAATATATGGTTGTAACAGCCAGGGTTATTGAAAACCCACGATATCATTTTGGTTACTATAGCATGACTCTATGACTAGATTTGGAAACTTGGCCATGGCCGGTGTGACTGAGTATACAACCTTTAGGATTTGGGCCTGGGCGATACCAAATTGTAAAACATTTTATATGTAATAATAGAAAGGATACTATGTATTAAGCTATGGATTTTGTTATGCGTTTTGAATATAGTAATTATTTATGTTAAGGTTATTATTATGTTGACCTGGGGTCATGAACATCCATGTGATTGAATGTCGTGATTTGTGTTGGCATAAGATAGGGTTTTGTTATTAAGAGGAACGATTCCTTGTTTAAATAAGAACTATAGAGATGTTTGTAATGTGGAGTTTAATTTTCCTTATGAATTATATTTGTAACCCATAACGGTCGATACCATGACCTATGTTTATTAATATAGAGTTATATGAATTGTTTACTTGGTAAAATTATAGGTGGGTGTTTATGATGAATATTATATGGGACCTTTAAAGATATAATGCATGTGATTTATGGTATTTTATTATAGATGTTAAGACTGTGGGTTATATGGCAGAGTCTTGATAAGGACCACATGTATGGTCATGATCCCCCTGTGATTAATTATAATGTTTGTTTCTAGTTATGTAAAGTATTTTGTTTTAATGATTATGTGAAACAGACCTTGGAAGGTCTTTAATAATTTGATTAGCTTGTTTATTATATGAAATATGTTCTTAGTAGATCTAGTTTATAATATATACTTGTTATTAGTTAGCATAATTAATATTTTAATTAATTACTACTGAACTAGTTTTTTTAAAGCTTAGGGCAAGCCTCTGCTGACAAATGGAATATGTCAGTACGGTATTAAATACAAAGAAAAAAGTAAAAACATAATACTAAGATCAAAACCTAGTTAATACAAGAACATTTATGAAAGATACAAACCCTGAACATAAATAACATATAATAAAAATTCTCCAGCCTATGATCAGTAAATTACAAATACAAACCCTAGCAGATTGTTAACCATAAAACTTAACCATTAGGGTTAGAAATTACATTGCATCCATTACTTAACATAAACAATAATAAATCTTTAGGAAAGAAATATAATAGGCCTTGAAGGGTTTCATACCTGGATTTTAAGCTTTGTCAATGGCTCCACCTGCACACTTAAATAATCAGCATTAACAATTCAATGCAGATACGACCTCTGTTTGATGACCAAATCACTTGGGAACTACCACGTTCCACCCAACCGTGACCCAGAACCATTCCTGGTTTAAATCCGGATCCCCCCGAGATGGAATCCAACATGCAAGTAGCTTAGAGCTCCTATGGTAGGGTTTCCTAACTCGTAATCAATTCTGAATCAATCCTCTTTTTCTTGCAGGAAAAGTTCTCCAAGAAAACTCTTGAGAGAAAAAACAGGCAGAATAATAATTCTCCTAGATTAAAATCAGAACCACAAGCCCTTGTTTGGCTTGAGTCTTTATAGATAGAATTTTCAGTCAAAGGGGCAGTTAAATCAAGAAATCCTTGATTTCTTGATTTAACCCTTTTTAATTACTGGGGTAATTTTCAATTCTTAACCTAGGAGCTTTTAACTAGTTCCTAGTTAGTCTTTCATAGATATTTCACTATTTATTAATCCTTTAATAATAAGTAATAATTGGTGGATCTTCTCTTCTTTCTTTATTCAATTATATAATTAATCATAATTAATTCTTTATACATACTAGGTATAAAATACATAGTATTAAAATACTTGTTAATATTTGTCTTCGGGCATCATGTATCAAGATCCCTAGATTTAATGACAGTTCTTTATGAAGGTCAAGTAGATAGATGGATCAGTTCTACTAGGCTAGGAAACTCTAAACATCCTTGCATGTTGGATTTCCCTTGTATAACGTGGTAGTTCTTCAGTACTTGATGAGAATACAGACTTCAAAATTTCATTTAATCACTTAAAAATAAGTATGATGAGACCAATATTATTCTCGAGTAGTTTTCACTCAGAAGTGATTTTAATCTTTTTAGTAACCCCTAGCGCTTACCAGAGCCCATACTCAATTCTTATAACAGGGAGTTACAAACATAGTGCAATTCCAGAGCTCTCACTCAACACTAAATGCTAGGATGTACTTGTATGATACACCTAGGGATACAATGGCCAAGGACCCGATGCTCCAAAGCTTATGCTCAACATCAACATGGAATGCTCCAAAGCTTATGCCCAACATTTCCAATTATATTTTCAAGTGTTCCACAACTTTATGCTCAACACAAATGTAAGTACTGATGTGCTCCAAAGCCTCTCACTCAACACAAAACATCTCATCGATCATGTGCTTTAGCATCCATGCCCAACAAAAAACATTTTATCAATCATGTGCTTCAGGGTCCACACCCAACACAACCAACATATATATACATATATCATCAATAATTGGCTTACGCCCAATATACAATGCAAATCATCATGTTCATATGCAGTGGGGTCTTTGACCCAATATAAAAATAAAATATCAGTATAATCATCATGATTAATAGGCTCATGCCTATAAATGGTAGGTCCAAAATACGGGATATTACATCCCTCCCCTCTTAGTACAACATCGTCTCTGGTGTTCTAGGGACTTTTAATGATATCGTGAAACAAGGTGGGGTAAGCCTTTCTCATGGTGGCCTCATTCTCTGAGGTAGCCTCATCTACCTCAAAGTGCTTCCACTACACTTTCAATTGCACTCCAGTACACTTCCGAAGCTGCACTTCTCTCTTGTCCAATATATGCAAAGGCTCAGGGGAAAATTCCCCCTCAGGTTCCACCTGTAATAATGACCAATCAATGACATGCTTACTGTCATAAACATATTTCTTTAATAACGATGAATGGAAAATATTATGAACTCTTACGTGCGCCGGTAATGCTAGTTCATAAGCCACAGGTCATTTCTTTGCCAGAATTTGAAAAGGTCCACAAAATCTAGGTGCTAACTTACCACACCTACCCAAGCTGAACGAGCTTTGTTTTGATTTTACTTTCAAGTAGACATGCTCACCCACTTGATATTCTTTATCTTTTCTTTTCTTATCCGCATAACTTTTCTAACGATCTTGTGCCTCTTCAAGGTTTCCCTCAACCTTGGTAACTAACTGTTCCAAGTCCAATAACAGGTCAAGCCCTAACATGAGACGATCCACCCGATTGTCCCAAGTAACTGGGGTCCTACACTTCTGTCCATAGAGTACCTCGAAAGGACTCATCTTGGTGGAATCCTGATACCCGTTGTTATATGCAAACTCTGCAAGGTGTAGATAATCCTCCGACTTGGTGGGGTTGTTCATGACATAAATTCAAAGCATGTCTTCAACAATTTGGTTTACTCTTTCAGTCTGCCCATTCGTCTGTAGGTGATAAGCAGTGCTAATGTTCAGCTACGTCTCTAATCCAAAGAATAAAGATCTCCAAAAGTTTCCTATAAACTTAACATATCGATCTGAGATAATTTCTTTGGGTATCCCATGCAATCTAAATATATATTTTAGGAAGATATCGACAATGTTCATGGCCTTATAGGTCGATTTTACAGTGATGAAGTGTGCTGCCTTTGACAGCTTGTCAATGACTACGAAGATGGAATCATTTTGCTTCTTTCTTTTTGCTAAGCCGGTAATAAAATCCATACTAATAACTTCCCACTTCCATTTCGGAATGGGAAATGGTTGTAGAAATCCTAAAGGATGCTAGTTCTCAGCTTTAACTAGCTAGCATTCCTGACATTTCGCAATAAACATTGTAATGTCGACCTTTAACTTAGGCCAGAAAAATGTCTCTTGATGATAGATATCATATTTTCATATCCTGGTTGCCCCTAGTAGGGTTCCCTATGAAATTCTATGAGGATGTTGGATCAAATGTCCCCTCCATCTGGAACATACAATCTATCCTTGGACCATAGTAGTCCGAAGTCATCCACCTTGTATTCCTTCTGTTGTTGAAACAACTGGTCCTCTTGGACCTTCTTGAGGATTTCCACATAGAACAGGTCAACCTTGTTGGCCATTCTAATATTCTTATGAAAATATTCATCAGTTTTCCTTAGGGTCACCTCATATATCCTATGAGTTCATCGACTCAAAGCATCGACAACTTTGTTCTCTTTGCCCTTAATATGCTTTAGTTCAAAGTGATACTCACTCAGGATAGCCAACCATCTAGATTTCCTCGCATTTAGATCGGTTTTATCGAATAAATACTTGAAACTCATATTGTCAGTATTTAGAAGGAACTTCCTTCCCATGAGGTAGTGCCTCCACATCTTTAGAGCATGGATAATAGCCACTAGCTCAAGACCATGCGTGGGATAATTCTTCTCATGCTCTTTTAATTTCCGTGATTCATAGAAAATTGCATGATTATTTTGTAATAGGACTCCTCCAAGTCCTTCCTTGCTTGCATCCATGCATACAATGAAATCCCCATCAGGATCTGCAATCCACAACACTGGTGTAGTCATCAAAAGCTGCTTGAGCTTTTGAAAAATTTCTTCACACTTGTCAGTCCATAAGAACTTGTTCGCTTTCTTCTGCAAAGCCATCATGGGGAAAGTGATTATCGAGAAGTTTTCAATGAAATTTCGATAATATCCGGCTAAACCCAAAAAGGACCTAATGTCAGTGACACTAGTCGGGGCAGACCAATCCTTAATGGCTCGAATGTTTTCTAGGTCCACAGCTATTCCTAACTTGGATATGATGTGACCTAGGTACTATATTTTTGGTTTGTAAAAATCACATTTACTAAACTTAGCATAGAGTTGGTGCTCTCTCAACACTCAAAGTACTATGTGAAGGTGTTCTTCATGTTCCTTTTTATTCTTGGAATAAACCAAAATGTTGTCAATAAATACTAGTACAAACTTATCTAGATATTTACTGAATATGTTGTTCATCATACACATAAATTTTGTGGGTGCATTGGTCAACCTGAACGGCATCACTACAAACTCGTAGTGCCTGTACCTCGTACGAAACACAGTGTTGGGAATATCTTCGTCTCGGATCCGTACCTAATGGTACCCAAATCACAGGTCAATATTAGAAAATATTTTGGCTCCTCCCACCTAATCGAACAAATCATCGATCCTAAGGAGCGGGTAACGGTTCTTTATGGTCATTTTGTTCAATTGATGGTAGTCAATGCACATTCACATCATACCGTCCTTCTTCTTTACGAACAAAATCAGTGCTCCCCGAGGAGACACACTACGTTGGATGTACCCTTTCTCTACAAACTCTTGGAACTGCAGTTTGAGTTCCACCAATTTTGGTGCACTCATGCAGTAAGGGGCTTTGGAGGTCGGAACTGATTTGGGGGTCAGTTCAATGGAAAAGTATAGGTCTTGTTTTGGAGGTAATCTAGGGATTTCCTTCGGAAACACATCCTTGAATTCTTCAAGAATGGGGAAGTCTTCTATGCATTGTTCTCTATCAGACTCTACGTCTCGGATGTTCACCGCAAACAACTTGCAACCCTTCCTAACACACTTCTTTGTTTGTAAGGCAGAGATTTATATTATAGAAACTTTATTTGGGATGCCTTAAACCTTCACTTGGTTCCCTTGGCTATTAGTACACAAGATAGACTTGTGTAGACAATCGAGCATGACATGGTGTTGTTCCAACTAGTACATGCCGATAAGAATATCGCATGATCCTAAAGGTACGATGTTGAGGTTTACCTTAGTAAGGAAACCATTCAGGTTTACTTCACATTATTTAACAATTTTTGAAACCTTCTGTAGCTAGGGTTTTCACCCTAGCTTGTGCGAATGAGCACCTACTAAGGAATCTGGAATCCTTAGTAGCAGTTCAATGATGTATATGAATTAAATAAAGATAAACTGAAACAAAGATTAATCTAACTACGTTCTTGAAGCAAAAGCGGTAAAAAGTAAATAACATGAAACAGAAACAGTAAAGAAATGAATGATGATTTTTATTGATATTACCTCCAATGAGGAGGTTGATGGAGTCCGTTGCGCTGGTCCGATGTCGGTGGCTTCGAGCTCCAAGCTGCTTCTTTTCCTTCTCCGGTGGTGGAAATGGGCCAAAAAGAGTTCTCAATGGTGAAAGTAGCTTGATGGTAAGCTAGGGTTTCGAGAATAATTTCGGCAGAGGTAGGATGCTTATGACTGTGGATGTGAAATGAGGGGTCTCCACCACTTATTTATAGTTTTTTAGTGGTGGAGTGCTGGCCCATGGTTTTGGAAACCATATGGTTTAGGGCAGCTTGTTTAGGGTTTTTTCTCCTTTTCCTCATTATTTTATATTTTTTCTTCCCTTTTGGGGATTTTGCTATTTTAGAGGAATTTTGGACTTTTTTGGAGGAAAAAGGGGTTTTTTAGCCTTTTGGAGGCATTTTAGGCCTTTTGGAGGCTTTTTAGATGGTTTTATGGCCTTTTACAGGCATTTTAGGCCTTTTGGAATCTTTTTAGTGGGATTTTCAGGGAAATATGGTAGGCAAATGGACAAATGAGCCATGTAGTGGGGTAGATGAGGTAGTTAACCATTTTTGGGTGTTAACAGATTGCCCCCTGATGTGCGAGGGCAGGAGCTCATCGTATGGCCGATGGACATCATGAGTCATATTTGGTTTGTGTTGGGGGGTGGAGAAGAGGAGGAAGCAACTGAAGTCCGGGACACCGATCTCGAACCACCTGCAAGGACTGAAAAGTACATAACCTCAATAATGGATGAGGGATCATCTGATAATATGGACGAGGAGGGCATTCCCATGCTCGTATCAGAATATAACATAGCAATATATATGGTCCTCAAATACTGGATGAGGAAAAAATCTCAATATATGGACGAGGCAGGCATTCCCATGCTCGTATCAAGATACATAAAAATAACTGTGTGAGGCCCAAAATGAAGGACCTGTAGTAGATAAGCACTGTGCATATCATGAGGGTCTGGAAGGGACACAAATCTGGATCATACTGCTGAGATGATCATGTCTGAGCTGACAAACTGATACACTGGAATGGCAGCAGTGCTACTGAATGTGGTTCTGAAGGAACTGGTGCGCTGCTGGATCAGAGTGAGAAGGGTCACACTCGTAATGGTACACTGATCTGGAACTGAACTGGGTACTCAAAGAAGCATAGAACTCAATGGCTTCCGAATACAATCACCAACGCAGCCCGGACATCCACGGGAACATATAACTGGGCGTTCCGAAGTTACTCACCAATGTGCTAGAGTCGGGGGAAGTCCGGGGTCTTCGATAAACAATGGATGGATATAAATCCTGCGCGATTCTCAACGATGCGATTAAGGTGCTGAAGTCGAACATGTGAGAAACAACCATTCGGAGAGGCAATAATGATTCCTCCCAAAATGGTCCGTAGGCACTCACCACAGATGGTGATGGGTCCAAGGCGCAGGAGCCTCTAGGTCGATCCTCTGGAATAGAGGAGTTGTCGTCGACAGAGGGAGACCTGCAACTATCAAGGCAATGATGTTTCCTTGACAGGAGCGCGAGGTGCAAAACTGAAAATGTGGTAGTACTGATGGCAAGATTGATAAACTGGTGGGACTAACTGGGCAAGTAGAGTGGGTGGACTCAAACTTCCTTCGTTCAGAGTATGGTGGCGGGGATGATCGGGCAGCACATGAAACTGATTGGTGGTAAAGGGATCATAGCTGTAAGGGATCTGGGCAGTTCACTGGGCTGAGGGAGACTCAAGCTGTGGTAACCTTGTAGGAGACTACAGAATACTCTGAACAAAGGCAACCTGATTGGAGGTGCTGCCGAGAGGATTGATCATAGTGCCAAGAGGTGGGGGGGGACTTCTTCATGGGTTATGGAACGAGAAGAAGTGTGGATATATAAAATGCTACTGTCGTGTGGATTTTCCAAGCCCATGATAGTACATGCTCGTGGTTGCCTTCATGTTTACTGAGTCTGAAAGCAAATAAGAAGGCTCTGTAGTGACGAAATGGTACTGTCATGTGGATTTTGCGATCCCATGACAGTTCATGCTCGTAGTTGCTTTCAATTTGAAGGAGTCTGAAAGCAAATAAGAAGACTCTGAATTGAGGGAATGGTCAGGAAAGGAGGAAGTGTTTGATGAAGGAACATGTATGAGGACCAGAACTGAGGTTGGGGGGTCAACACTGGTGGGCCTCCTTGCGGGGTGAAGGAATGGTGGCAAAATAACGAAACATTTGTAGTATGACAGGAGTGGATGGCTCATGTAAAAAGTGTGAAATAATCTGATGACGGCCGATGTGGCGCGCAAATTGATGCGGCAAGGTGTAGGGACGCACTGTTGTAATTGTACCAAGTGAGAGCGAGAAATGATCTCAAGCATCATCATGAGCTCGAAAAAATGAATCCGGCTATATAAAAAGTGTTAAAAACGGAGAGCGGCCGAAGTGGCGCGTAAACCGAGGTGACGATTGGTGTCTGGACACAATGTTGAAATTGTATCAAGTGAGAGCGAGAAATGATCTCAAGCATCATCACGAGTTCGGAAAAATGAATCCAGCGATATCAACAGTGTGAAAAAATGGAGAACGGCCGAAGTGGCGCGTAAACTGAGGTGACTAGTGGTGTCTAAAAAATGGGCAAAAAATGACGTAGACAAAATAATGCTACGAGGTGACCATCGTGATGGTCTCGTCGTGCTGATTCCAAGACTGTAGCTAGAGATGAATGGGACGTTGTTTCTGACGAACGGTGGGTACATCAGGCCATGTGTCAATGTGGTGCGCTATAATGGCAGGGTCAAGACGGGGCATGTCATCCCAGGGATAATCCGAGGCAGTGAGAGCTTCGAGGATCTCCTTACCAGTATGGAAAGTTTGTGTTGTCAAATCAGTTGACGAGGGAGTAGGGGTGGAAGAGATCATATAAATGGTATTAATCTCTTCGGAAGGGGGAGAGACCGGGGGGTGGATTTTCTCAATGGTGAGGGGTGCCGTCTCAAGATCCAGATTGTTCATCTCAAAGAGAGCTATTCTATACTCGGGGAGATCGGGACAGTGATGTGAGTAATTTCCGTAGACACCGCATAAGGCACATGAGTGGTTAGTGCGTAGGGATTTGTCACGAGGCATAGGGGTTGGATCTAGATGGACAACCGGAATAGTGGGGTCGTCGTCGAGCATTTGCATGTATTCCTTTAATGCTGGTAAATGAGGACATAGGTGCATCGCATGGCCCAACTCATCGCACAGCGCGCATTTGGGAGGGGCACAGAAAACAGGGGGGTTTTTGACTGTCTTAGGAGGTGGGACAGCAGTGTAAGGTTGGGGGCCTCTGCCCCCAGTGGGTTTGGTGAAAATAGGGGGTGGTTTCGCGGGGGTTGACGGGGTAGCGACACCGGGAGGTGGTGTCGCGGGGGTTGACGGGGTAGCGACACCGGGAGGTGGTCGATTAGTAGTGGCAATGGGTTGCACCGGTTGCAGGATGACATTTGGTGTCGGCAGACGAACTGGAGGCAAAAGATACCAAACGGGTAATCCTAGGGTTAAACCAGGGAGGCTAAGGGTAGCCATGACTGGGGTGCTAACCACTCCTGAGGGAGGGAAGAGGAAAGGTATGGTATGTATGGGTGTGGCACCAATGTGGCTAGGTACCAAAGGGGGTTGAGGTAACAACGGTGGTTGATTACTAGAGGTTCTCGTGTGGTGGGACAGAGTCAATAGGTCGGCCACTTCAGTAGTAGATGACGGTGGTGGGAGAGATGGAAAAGTGGAGGTCATCGGTGTGTCGGAGTAAACTCCGGGCCCCACAGAAGAAGCCAAGGAGGTGGAGGCATGCGGAATAAGTTGTTCGACCACGGGGAGCATGGACCCTATAGAAGAAACGGCTGTGTTGGGGTCACCCGAGATAGTGTGTTCAATCATGGGGAGAACATTTTCGGGTGTCGCGGCGGCCTTGGGATCATAGTACGTGAGTTGGTCAACTTTGACCACACGTCCCTCATGAGGGAACATCATGATGCGAAAAACGGTAGAAGCAACTGCCTGCATAGCGTACATGTAGCTGCGGCCAAGTAAGAGTTTGTAGTCAAGCTAGGCATTGACAACCTCGATGTTTATCAGGACCATTTTACCAGCCATCTGGACGGGGACATTGGTTAATAAGCCTTGTGGTTGAGCTGAACGGCCATCGTAGGCTCGCAACGCAGTGGAGGACGGTTGGAGAGGGGGGGATCCCATTTTCTGCCAGATGGAGATAGGCATGACACATGTGGAGGCACCTTCATCAATAATGCAGCGATGGACGACAAAATTTCAGATGGATACAGTAACCTGAAATGATAAATTGGAGGGCAGGCAGGGTTCGGATTGGTCCAAATCATATGCCATTAACTGCGAATCATGCGGATCGATAGCCCCAATGGCTGAGAGTAAAGTCTTACGCTGCGAAGGAAAATTTCTTAAGACTTCTAACGCAGACATGGCTGCGGGAGACTGGGCTAAGTCGTCTACGATGTTGTAGTTTGACGCAGCCCGCGCATTGGGGTTGTTATTGATACGGCGAAGTGGGAAACGGGGTGCTTTGGGGGCTCCATCTAGTGGAGATGGAGGTATACGTAATGGCTGATCGGTGGGATGAGCATTAGTGGGGTTATTGGTGGGTGGTGCTTCCGGGGTGGGGCCATATTGGTTCCGCCGGGTCTGGAGGTTGACCTCATCGGAGGACATCATCAACAGATGGTGGGTACCTGAGTCAGACGGGGGTTGATCAAGAACGGCGTAAGTGATTTGTTGGATAGGCGCAGTAGCTTGAGGGGGAGCCAATGGTTCAGTGTTCACTAAGCCTTGGTTTGGTAAGGGGTTTTGTAGGACCAAGGGTGGCTGCTGAGGTTGTGGGGGATTGGGCTGTGCTTGAGGAGCCGCCTGTCCTTGGCGTAGCTTATCAGCAGCCAAAAGTTGTTGAACGCACTCCATATGTGGACAAAAGTGTGTGTAGTGGCCATAGACCCCGCAAACAGAACAAGGGAAGTTGGTTCGCAGGTTGGGGTTTTTAGCCTGCTTGGGCGGGCGATTGGGGTTTTGGTTGGTGGGGGCTGCGTTATCATTAACGGGGGGATTAGGGTGTTGGCCAGCTTGCTCGGTCTGCTGGTTGTTCCCACGATTTCGGCCCCTGCCTCGGTTTTGTTGGCCCTTGTTGCGTTGGTTATTCTGGTTTTGCGGCGGGTTTTCTTGGGCGTAAACCTGCCCTGGGGTAGTAGGTGGATTTTGAGTTTGCGCAGGTGCGGGAGTAGGCTGCAGTGGATAGTATGGGGGTGGAGGCTGCGCTGGTGCGGCTACTTGAGGGGGTTGTTGATAGTGCTGTGGAGCGGGTTGTGGGTTTGCCGCAGGGGCGGGCTGTGGCTGATAATAATGAGGTTGGGGTTGTGGCGGCGCAAGAGCTGGTGCAGCCTGCTGGTGATAGTATGGCTGAGGTGCGACCGGGGAAGGCATATTTCCGAAACACTGAGGTGGACATGAAGGTCCGTGGGTATGGTGTTGATGGGGGATGTGAGCATACGAGTTGGTTGCTCCAGACTGTGATGTAGCCCGTGAAAGTTCAGGTCCAGGAGTAGGACGGGTTATGGAAAAGGGCTGAGGCTGTGAAGAGACACGGCCAATGATGCCATCGGCAGCGTGGGATGCCCCCGGCACATCGTGATGTGAGGGATCACCTCGAGGGGCATCCGAGATGATGGTGTAAAGGTAACCCGACTGGGCGTAAATGAGATCAAACTGTTGGGCCTTAAGGATAGCCTCTTCCTCTGACTGGGGTCTTTCGGCTGCCACATCCTTAGCAATGAGCAGAAGGAGGGACTTAAGGAACCAATCTAGGAAGATCCGGTCATCTAGCTTGATTTTGCATAGGCTACGGCGTCGCTGCCATTCATGGATGTGGTCGGTGATGTGGGTAGCCGTGTTCTGTCTGCATGAGAGAAGGATCTCTACGCCTGCGTCATAGCGAACAGGGAACTGGAAAAACTGGAGGAAGGTCGAGGGCAGGGATGTAAAGGTGGTGTGGGTTCCGTGAGGTTGCTCGATATACCATTTGGCAGCTGAGCCAGTGAAAGTGCGCTGTAATAAACGGAGGCGAATGGAGTCGTCTACTATGGAATTGGCGGAACACCATAGATGGAAAGATATGATATGGTTCTGTGGGTCCTCACCTGCCTTACCCTCAAACTTAGGGATGTCAGAGGGGAGTTTGGTAGGCATGGGGGGCCACACAGGGTTGTGTCAGATGGGGTCGTTGGTTAACCTGGCTAGGTCAGGTAGGTTGAGGCTAGCCATATAGGGAAAACTGGATGGAGGGTGTGACACAGTAGTGGGTTGGACCACATTGGGGCCCATGCCCCCAAGTGGAGGGGTGATGCGAGGGATGTTGCCCCCAAGTGGGGGAACTACGGTGGTAGGAGTTACTAATGGAGTAGGTATGGGTATTCCTGTCGTGGGAATAGGTACGGTGAGGGGAATGGTAGATGGGCCTCCTGTGGAGGGTATACCCATGATAGGTGTGGTAACTGGTATAGTGGCGGATGTACCACTTGTGGTCCCTATAATGGAGGGGTTGGGATTCACGCCAGCCATGGGGCTAGTGTAAAGAGTGTTCTCGGAATCTGGTGACGGGGTCCTATGCCGCTGATGAGTGGAGTCGAGTGACAAGGCTCGAGATCTACGGTAATGACAGGTGGTGTCAAGTGAACCGTTCTGTGGGGGCTCGCCTCTGAGGCAACGAGAATGTCTCGGAGAGTCAATGGTGACAAGTGGTAATCAAATGTGTGGGTTGTGGTGTCGAAAAAACAACTCAAAAATCCTAATGCAACCGTGTGTGCAGAAGGAGAGCTCGAAAAAGAAAGCACTCAGGCTAAAAAGCAACTCAAAACACCTACTGTAACTGCGTGCTACAATAGGCGGAGTATCAACAAAGTGGTCAGAATACCAAGAAACAGTCGGTTTCCTAAAAAAGAAAAATCGGTGGACTCACTAGACCCAGAGGAGGTAAGGGAGCATGCAAACACCTAACTAGTGGTATTATGACTTAACTAAGTATATCCTCTGCAAGGTGATGAAATCCAAGTCAGACAATATAAGTAGGAAAGTCAAATGGCTAAAGTATCCCCCTACCAG
>LPNX010196473.1:267851-323200 GCA_001517045.1 Pseudotsuga menziesii
TGGCCTTTTTTGGAGGAAAAAGGGGTTTTTTGGCCTTTTGGAGGCATTTTAGGCCTTTTGGAGGCTTTTTAGATGGTTTTATGGCCTTTTAGAGGCATTTTAGGCCTTTTGGAAGCTTTTTAGTGGGATTTTCAGGGAAATATGGTAGGCAAATGGACAAATGAGCCATGTAGTGGGGTAGATGAGGTAGTTAACCATTTTTGGGTGTTAACACCTTCCATTTCGTACCGGTGGCTAACTGTACTAGCCAAGGTTTAACATGCTTTACTTTGTCTAACTTGCATAAATCAACAATATTAGGTGCAACATAGCTCCGGTAAGCACCGAGATCAATAAGTATTAAAACAGAGGTGTTTAAGATCTTACCTTCGATCTCGACCATTGTAGCTTGATGGTCCACCTGTCGGCCATTTAATGCTCCATATATTCGCAGGGTTCCCACTATATCGTCAATGGTAGGTTCTTCTTGCAGGTTATGCAAGACTCCATTGTTCTTATTCTTACATTCTTAGGAATAATGCGACACATTGCACTTCCAACACTTGATCACTAAAGGGGTAGAATTGGCTCCACTCGCCACTTGGTTATTACCACTAGGAGCTGGTACATAAGGATTCGTACCAGTTTTGTTGAAGTTCTTGTTCGCTTGAAAGCTGTTATTTTTATTTCTATAAGGTTGCGGGTTTGACCTAGGCTTGCGGTTATTAGAAAAGTTTCTAGACTTTTCTCTGTTTCAGTTCTGGTTTTCTTGCCATAACTACCCATGCTCATAGCACAATCCGGCCTTGTGTAGTGAAAAGGCTTGGCAAGGATTTGGGCATTCGCTATTTCTGCATTATGTGGTTTTGGCATTGGGGTTTCATGTGGATTCTGTGTAGTTGGAGAAGGGAGGTGATCTCCATCGATTTGTAGGTAAGCTAACCTCCATACTCTGTGTAAATGCATTGTTTTGTTGTTTTCTCCATGGGATGATCATGCTTCTCATGCGATCATTGATTTGATTGTAGGTGAAAATGAAGGCTCTCCAGTGTTTGCAAAAAGCTATGCTTTTGATTTGGGGTTGCTACTTCATGGCCATGGTAAGCCTACTAGCAAGATCTTACTTACCACCTCTCATTCTGGGCATTTCTGAGTTGGGATTATTTACAGGGTTGGGGTTTTAGATGGCACTTGTCGACTTTGCCTTCGGGGTTTGTAATGTAGCTTGCTCTGGGTTTTGACTCTCGTTGGGACGTTTGTCATTTTGAGTCATGGAAGCACCATTACTTGTAATGGTTCCATAGCTCACAGCTTGCCATTAACATTATTAATACGTTGACTGTTGTAAAGAGGATATGTGCCTTACTATGTAAATATAATGTGCATTGGATTTTATGTGAAGACTATAATGTGTTTTGGTATAATATGCATATGACTTCATTCAGCATTTTAATAGATTAAACTGTGTAAATTCAAGACTGTGTAGTTATTTTAATGCTGTGTTTAAAATGTTGACTTGCTGGGTTTGATTGTGGCTTTAATCCTGTAGAATTTACTCTATGTATAATTGTAACGGTTTGGGTTTTGGAAGTATGCACAGCACTCTGTTTATATTGTTTGTAATTTATGTTTGGGAAAGCTTCTAGATCTTACGGTGTTATTCCAGGGGTTGCACCATTGTTGCAATGGTGTCGTATCCCATTAGCTTTCCACCATAATATTTGCGTTAGCATTAAAGGAAACTGTGTATTATACAGAGTCTTGAAATTTGGTTTTGTAATGGTTCAACATGGGTGCAAGCCATGCCATGAATGGCATGTGCCTATCCCAATGACTGTGATATCTTAGTTGGAATTTTAATATGTAATTTGTTACTTAAAAAGATATGGCTGTAATAGCCAGGGTTATGGAAAACCCACGAAATAGTTTTGGTTACTATAGTGTGACTATGTGATTGGATTTGGAAACTTGGTCGTGGCTGATGTGACTGGGTATATGACTGTTGGGCCCAGAAATGACCCCTTTTTGACCACCCTTATCTACCTCTTTTTCCTCATCCTACTCTATTAGGTAAAATAAAAAGATGTTTTTCATTCACTCTGTCCCTCAATTCATACATGTATGGTTAATCATTGTCTTATTTTATTAATACTTAGGATTGTCGTAATCAGGGATTTACATCTTAAATTATGCTAACATATGTGGTTTTATAAAGATAATTCAAGATGTAAAAGATATAGGTGTAGAAGGCCGAACATGCCAAGATAGGGATGAACATTCATTGCTGATATGATCTCCATCCATTCCATCGTTTCCCAAAGAACGCAGTCCAAGGGTACTATTCCACACGAGCTGTACAAAGGTAGCTACAAGAGGATGCAACAAATTCAGAGGCAATAGTGCGTCGCTGCTCAAAAATAGCTGCAATCTAGGGAGTATCTTGTCAATTGATCATGATCATTATTTCTGGCTTGAGTAATAGGCTTCCTATATTTTCTTCTCTCATCTTGCCATGACTGTAACAACTTATCGTAATTAGTGCATCCTGAAGATCAGAGATCTTCATGGTTGCCCAATAATAGTGGGAAGATGTTATGATAGTAATTGTATAAATACTTGGAACTATTCTGAGCCAAGGGTTGAAAAATTAATCAAATTATTGTATCAGCTGTGATTGAGGTTATGTGCTCATCTGCCATTTTTAATACAAGGAGTTTGATTCTTCAGATCTCGGTGTTCTAACGTGTGTTACTTCCAGCATCTCTGTGTGAAGACTGGGCCCGCCTTCCCACAGGGATTGCTGAGTTAATTAGGTATTTTACTTGTTCTGTTGTGTGGTTGTATTTTGTGACAATTTCCTTTATTTACAATGAGCTGCAACAGTCATCGATTTGTTGTGTGTTAATTGAATAATCAGTAATTGCATCTTCTATAAATTGCAGTGGTGTGGTGTGCTAGTCGACTGTATAGGTTAAATTTATTTTAAGCAACTGTGTGATAGTTGTGAAAACCCTGTTCATCCCTAGTTATTTCAATCATTGTTTCTTTAGATATTTGCAATTTGTTTCTTCAAATTTATAATTGCAGAATTTAATTCCTGTACTTTGAATTTCTAGAATAAGTTGAATTCAGATAGTTGAAATGGATCTTTAGATGGTTTGGTAATTAAGGATTTAACTTTTTGCAAAAGTAATCTAGATGTTATTTCCTGAATCTTTTAATTCTATATTAAGGATCGTAATAAGGTACCTATGATTGCATTCTTAAGAAGGTAAACTAGATTAAGTAGATTATGGGATGAGTTCGGCTGAATAGGAAAATATGGTCATTCATTTACAGCATCAGCTACTTAGTGTTTAAATCATATATAGTGCACATTATCCTTGAAATAAGAGACTTCCTTGGGTTGAAAATTTATATTGAACACTTTGTATGTTGGATTTAATTAACTTGCATATAGGGTGCCCAACATTTTGGCGCCATTGCTGGGGAGGATAATTATTAGACACCGTAGTAGATGCATCCAGTAATTATATTTATTCATTCTTATTCAGTCTTTAAGTTTGCATGTTTTGGGTTGCATGAATACAAGAATGGTACATCATGACCATCTTATACATCCTAGAACCCCACAGAACACTAACATTGCAGGTGGTCAAGGATGTGGGTGAAATCCACGATTGGGAAGAAGAACATTCATTGGCGACCTAGTTGATAGGAACAATTCTTCTACTGGGGCTCACTATCAGGAAACACCTATTAGAAGAATCCCAGTTACCGCTAGAGTGGCAACGTCAGTATCTACAATGGAGAACACACGAGGAGCTGCAAAACCCTCGGATATCCCTGCGTAGGAAGACAGAGTTAGTACTGTGGGATCAACTGACTGAGATTTGATCTATCACATTAACGGGAAGGTTGTGACTGAAGAGGAGTGGATATAGTTACATAAAAAAATTAACAATAAGTGGAAGGATGAAGAGGATAAAACAGAGAAAGATATGAGCAATAGACACGATCCTGAAGATCACGAAGAAGCAATGGGTGAAAATCATCATCACGAGGGTAACTCCCCACCTGAAGGGATGGTTTCTACACTTTAGTTTCCAATTCAACAGCTAGAAGGGATAGCCCCCAATGAAAAATATATCACCATCGGTGTTTTCTCACTTTTATGGAAAATCGGCAGAGGATCCGAACAAATTTCTTTTGGAATTTGAAATCCTTTGTCACAGCTATGACTACACCACCAATGCACAGAAGCTAAAAAAATTTCTTGCCACTCTGAAGGACAATGCATTACATTGGTTTATGAGCTTGGGAGGGGGAACTGTCACTACCTGGGACTAGATGAAACAGGTGTTCCTGGAGAAATATTAGGAGTATTGCAATACCAAGGACAAGAGAGAAGAACTTTTTAAAATGGTACAAAGGGACGATGAAAGTCTGGAAGATTTTGTTGAAAGGCCTTTATATAATGTGCAGAGAGTTGGACAGACTAATATGGGGTTAGATGTGTTCAAAATAATCCTACTTCATGGGATTAGGGATGATTTCCTAGACATGTTAAACCTATTAGGAAAGGGGGATATCTTCAAGGAGTCCTTTGAAAAGATCGTTGAACTGTGCAAAGATATTCCAGGGGATCTTCCAAGAATAACAAACGGGACAAACGGGACAAATTAGAATGTGATGTCTTTAACAGATCACAAAAGTCATCTAATGGGGGAGCCACCTAGGTAGAAATAGTAAATCTCCTTGAAAATTTCAAGACAGAAATGATGAGCGCCATCTCCTCGGAAATAGATGTCCTGAGGGTGAAACAGAAAAAAGTAGTAGAGGATATCACACTCGGTGTATTCTGCCCTAAATGTAGGAATAACCACCCTATGAAGGAGTGCCTACTCAACAAGGTAGAAGTGTGTTAGCTATGTGAGCTGAACCATGACACAAAAGAATGCCCTTCACTACCTCAAGTGAAGGCAGTTTTGTAGGCATCAACTCCAGATGTCGAACAGGCTTACTTTATTGCACAGAAAAAGCACTGGCAGCCTCGAAATCGAGGTATGACTCCAGACTTGTTTCCATTTTCAAATAACATGAATAATTGGAATAATATGCAGCACATGAATACACAATTCCCTTCATCTTATTCTAACCCTCAATGGTACCCCTCTCAACCTCCAATGCAAAATTTTAACTACTGGAACCCTTGGACATAGCCACCAAACCAACAAAATTCTTGGTCTCATGGATGGAGGAACTTCCATCCAAGGAACTAGTCTCCCCATAACCAACCTTCTCAACAGCTTCCACATCAAACATTTCCTCATCAACCATACCCTCCTCAACAATATCCTCAACCTTATCAGCAGTCGCAGCTGCAACTCCAGAATAATGTTGTCCCCAATATGCCTATACAACCACAACTACCTGCTCAACCTAACCCTAACCCAAATAATAAAGCGGTCCATCAGTTTGAGACTGCCAACATTCCCGCTTACTCTGTTACTCCTGTACCCTGCAACGATATCCACTTACAATCAGGGAGGGTAGTGGAGCCTTTGATCATTGATGATGTTCCATCCTCTATGCATGAAGAAAGGATGAACCCACATCATTTATCCAATACTGTGACCCCCATTATTGAAGAAACTGAACATCGTACTAATATGCTTGCTCAAACACAAAAAGACACATTTATCGACACACAACCTACACAATCGATTAGGGAACCACCATACCATGAAAGATTAATATTACCAAAGGTAGAGGGACAACCTCAATTTAACCTCTTAGGAAAGTTAAAAAATCTTTATGTTAAAATTCCACTCCTTTAGGCCCTTCAAGACGTACCTATCTATGCGAGAACCGATTGGGATCTGTGTACAAGGAAACCAGGAAGAAAACACAAGGATCCTCCCACTATTCATGTCATAGGGAAATTATCTGAATTAATAATGGGGAAAACCCTCTTGGACAAATACGATGATCCTGGGAATCCCATTGTCACTATGCAGATTGGGAGCACACAAATACCCAACATACTGGTAGACTTAGGTGCAGCAATTAACGGCAAGACCATTGAAACTGTAAGGAAACTTGGGCTCACAAATCTCATGCCAACTCCTGCCGTTTTAGAATTGGCAAATAGATCCATTATTAAATATGAAGGAATCTTGGATGATCTCGTTATCTCAATTGATTGTTGGGAGTATCCTATTGACTTCTTGGTTTTGCAACCTAATTTGTAGCTAGGAGGACACCCATTGATCCTGTGAAGGCCCTGGTTAGCTACAGCTGATGCTTGCATCAACTGTCGGTCTGGGTCTATGAATATATCATATGGAACTGAGATAAAGAACTTCTCTCTCTATCCTCCAGCTCGGCTGAGCTTAGAAGCTGAAAATCCATTATGGATGGATCCAGAGGAAGAAGAGGGAATTCAACCATTATTAACGATAGTGAAGGCCTTGAATTTTAAACATGAAAATGAAGATGATGCCATTAATAATTTCATTAGTGAACCCACTTCTGTCAATAAGAAAATTTATCAGATCCTGAATGCTACTCTAGGTGACGAGGAACAAGAAAATATCACAGAGGAGACATTAGTCAGTGATACTCACATAGTTCCAGTGTTCAAAAATTCGAAGAGTGTCCCTATTGAGGTAGAGTCTGGAAAAACCATGAATATCAATTGCAGTCTTACTCCAAATGAACAAGAACACCTAACCACTCTCTTAAAAAAACACAAGGGGGCATTTTCCTGGGAGTACATAGACATGAGGGGCATCCCTTCTAATATGTGCACCCATCACATTTATATCAAAAGTGACTCCTGGCCTGTGTGCCATCCTCAACGAAGAATGAATCCCAATATTAGGGACATAGTGAAGGAAGAAATTCAGAAAATATTGGAAGCAGGATTTATATATCCCATTTCAGACAGCGAGTGGGTGTCTCCACTCATGATAGTACCCAAGAAGAATGGTAAATGAAGAGTCTGTCTGGACTATAGAGATATGAACAAGGGAACATAGAAAGATCACTTTCCCCTATCTTTCATTGATCAAGTACTCGACACCTTATCCGGGAAGAAGTTTTTCTTCTTCCTGGATGGGTTTAGCAGTTAGAATCAAATCTAGATTGCTCCTGAAGACAAGGATAAAATTACCTTCACCTGTCCCTGGGGAAATTTTGCATACAGAGTGCTTCCCTTTGGTTTATGCAATGCACCAACCACATTTCAAAGAGCTGTGATTGGCATCTTTTCAGAATTAGTTAATGATAGTATGGAAATTTTCATGGATGATTTTACTCCTTATGGCAAGGACTTTGAATAAGCATTGAAAAATTTGCAAAAGGTTTTAACTCGCTATGAACAGACCCAGCTATCTTTGAGCACTGAAAAGTTCCATATGATGATGAGTGAAGGGGTAGTGTTGGGGAATTTTATCTCAGCTGATGGAATCTAGGTAGACCCCTCTAAAATCAAGGTAATAAAAAATATACCTACTATTGTAATTCAAAAAGAAGTGCGAAGTTTCTTAGGGCATGCTGCATATTACAGAATATTTATAGAAAACTTTTCCAAACTTTCCTCTCATTTATTTTCATTGTTAATGAAGGATGTGCAATTTATTTGGAATGAGGCATGCCAGACATCGTTTTTTAAACTTAAGGAGAATATGTCCACAGCTCCCATCCTACAAGGGCCCAATTGGACCCTGCCTTTTCACATTTCTTCAGATGCCTCTGATACCGCCATTGGAGCAATTTTAGGACAGTAGGATGGTCAAGCACCTTATGCAGT
Source organism: Pseudotsuga menziesii (assembly GCA_001517045.1). NCBI lineage: Eukaryota > Viridiplantae > Streptophyta > Pinopsida > Pinales > Pinaceae > Pseudotsuga > Pseudotsuga menziesii. The sequence continues at coordinate 275,647 of LPNX010196473.1, forward strand.
TTATTATATTAGCAAAAACCTAGCCCTTGCTGAACTTAATTATATTGTTAACGATAAGGAGTTTTTAGCCATTGTTTACTCCATTAACAAATTCCTACATTATATCACTGGATATCTTACCTTTGTGCACACTAACCACTCATCCATCAAATATCTAATGAATAAACCTATTACAAATGCTCAGGTAACTAAATGGTTGTTATTGTTACAAGAATTTGATATCACCATTATAGAAAGACCTAGAAAAGAAAATATTGTTACTGATTTATTATCTCATTTTTCTAACAGTGATGATAATTTTCTTGTTGAGGACTCTTTTCCAGATGAACACTTATTTGCAGTTTCAGCTCACTCCCCTTGGTATGTAGATGTCGCTAACTACTTGGTTGCAGGGAAGCTTCTGGCACATTTGTCCAAAAGAGAAAAGAGGAAAAATATTCAACAAAGTGCCAAGTATTGTTGGATAGATGGTCATCTCTTCTACACAGGCCATGATCTTGAGATCAGAAGATGTGTAAGAGAAGATGAAATATTCCATATTTTCAAGGCCTGCCATGATGAGCCTTGTGGGGGACATTTTGCAGATAGGAGGACAAGACACAAAGCACTGAGAATGGGATACTATTGGAAAAAATATATGTCCAGTCTTGTGACAGCTGCCAAAGGATGGGCCAACCTAATAGATTGGATCAAATGCCTCTTCAACCACAACTGGTGGTTGAACCTTTTGACAGATGGGCCTTACATTTTGTTGGTCCTATCAGCCCTCATTCCAGGCATAAATCCTACATCTTGGTTTGTACCGAATACATGACAAAATGGGTAGAAGTTGTGGCTTTGGTGAAAGCCAATGACCAGGCTGTGAACGATTTCCTGTATGGTGAAATATTTACCCGTTTTGGAGTACCCAAGGAAGTGGTTACAGATGGAGGACCTTAGTTTGTGTCACATCAATTTGAATCTCTGCTACAGAAGTACCATAGTCAACACCGAATAGCTTCACCATACCATCCCCAGGACAATGGCTAGGTAGAAAGCACTAACAAATTTATTGAAGCCATCCTTACCAAAACGGTCAAGAGCCATTGTAGAGATTGGGCTAATAGACTTCCGGAAGCATTGTGGGCATACCGTACTACTTGGCACAATACTACAGGTTTCTCTCCTTATGACTTAGTGTATGGGAAAAGTGTTTTCTTCCCCATTGAATTTGAAATCAAGACTTTGAAGACAGCTACAAAGGTAAACTTAGATGTGATCGAAGCCCAGAAGAGAAGATTGACTCAGTTGAATGAACTTGATGAGAAACGTTTAGATGCTATGGATTAGACAATATTAATCTAGCAACAGAGATCTAATTGGCACGACCGATTCATCAAAAAGAAAGTCTCCTGCGAAGGAGACTGGGCATTATTATACGATTTAAGATTCAAAAGGGACTTCAAGGGTAAGTTATGCACAAGATGGTTGGGCCTGTACCTGGTAGATAGAGTATTTGATAATGTACAACCCACATGGTAACCATTGATGAGAATCATGCACCATTATTTGCTAATGGTCACAGGATACGACTGTACCATAAGCCCATTTCAAAAGACGCATTCACTTCACAGATTGCAGCTGATCCAGAATACTAGTTAGAACACGAGCAAGAATATTTCCCTGCCCCTGTCAATCCTTTAGATAATCACTACAAATATTACATAAAATTTTTGTGCATAAATAAATTGATATTTTTACCATTATTTTTATTTTTTCTTTTGCACTTGATTTGTTTTTTTTTCTAAATAAAATGTGGAGGGAAGTGCCTAAGAAGCAGTGGTCGTTATCAGGCCTATCGACTAGGATTGTCCTTCTGTAACTTCCTACATCAGAAGAAAATTCCTTGAACAAATTTGTTGCAGCTGCAACATTGTAATACTTTGCCTATTTTTCTGTTTTTCTGCAACCACAACACTGTAAAAGACCCCCCTTTACCCCATTCCATGAAGCTGCAACACCGTAAACCATTTCCTATTTTTCCATTTTCTGCAACTGCAACACCGTAAACTCCCACCCTTTACCCCGTTTCGCGCAGCAGCAACACCGTAAACTATTGCCTATTTTTCCATTTTTTTCACAGCTGCAACACCGTAAACTCCCTCCCTTTATCCCATTTCACGCAGCTGCAACACCGTCAAAACGTTGCCTATTTTTCCATTTTTCTACAGCTGCAACATCGTCAACTCTTGCCCTTTACCCCATTCCGTGCAGCTGCAACATCGTAACTTAATGACTTTTTCCAATTTTGGCAGCTGCAACACCATTCCACTTTTGTCCATTTTTACCTTTTCCAGCAGCTACAACACCGTTCCATTTTTTACTATGTTTATCTTTTTTGGAAGTTGCGACACCATTCCATTTCTACTATGTTTACCTTTTTCGACAGCTTCAACTCTGCCAAAACTGGCCGATTTTTCTATAATTCACGGCTGCAACTCTACCAAACTGCTTGATTTCTCTATGATCCGCAGCTGTGACTCCTCCATTTTTGGAAGAACTCCTTGCAACCTTGGTTAGCGATTCCTCTAGATCTGGCCCCAATTCCTTATGCTGACGAATCTGATTTACTTCACAACATTCATTATGTTTCCAACAAGATTGAAATGATGGTTTTGGTCCACGAACTGAAAATGTCATTACAACGTTCTTGCAATAAAGATTCAAATTTAAATGGTTGCACTTCACATGCTTTACTATTTTCCAAAGGTCACCATTCATCGCATATTTTCAAAGGTATGGTTCTGATTATTTACTTGATTAAGCATTAATTGGATTTGACAACATTAATCATACCTTCCTTTATTTTCCCATTATTACACCTGCATACCATAAACTGTCCACTCGTATGACTTAATGTCCATTTATGTTACCTGATAACCGCCACCTTTCCTAATTTGGGATAAAATTCCAAACATTTCCATGCTCTGAAACTTTTCGAATTTACCCAACTCCACTCTCAGCTGTTCATGCATACTCTGTGATTTAACCTCCATTGTTGGGTCCTGTAATCTATTAGACTGATAAAGAATTCTGAAGTCAAACAAACATGGGTATCCCAGATCGACATAACCCTCCAAATACATGAGAACTGAGAATAAATGCCGAAGTTTTCACTATTTTGAAGCTGCGGGATGGACTAAATTATTCCAAATCCTGAATGGGTTTCATCACGAGATTTACAATTTCTGTCTAGAAATATAGATCTCCATTTCATTTCCATGTAAGCAAATGAAAACCATTTATTCAAATTCTATACACGAATCTACAATGTCAGATTATAAGATTATTATTATATAGATCTGTAACTTTTAGCATAATTATAGATAGTGTACATTTAAATAATAATAATAGTATTATACAATATAAAGAAACTAAGTTAAAGTATTAAGTATCGACTAGGATCTTTATAGGAACAAACAATATTACTATCGTAATTCCAATTAAACAAGGAAAACAATTACAACAACTATGGGATCTTTTCCCTTATATTATTAAAGAATGACTAGAGTATAAACCTACGGATCACATATCCTTTTGTTTAAAAAATATTCACAATATGCACTGTATATCAAGATTTCAATTTCAGAGTTGGTTTATTTAAACTATCGTAGACCCAAAGGGTCGTTTGATAAACATCATTTACACATTATTACAGGGTCGTAAGTTCACATTGTGGATGCCCTAGTTTGTACCAGAGCTAGAGCCTTGTCTTACTACACCCAATCACAATACATGATAGAGGTCGCGCGATCGAATTCCTCCAAGGATTTTACATAAATTTGCAGAATCAAACGAAAGGGATTTTGATGACCATTAGGTCTATCAAAATATAATTGAATAATCCCAAATCAAATGTGAATTAATGGATCGAGGATCCTTGTAACATCCGCTAGCAGTCTGAGACAAGAAAATAACATTTTAGTTCAAATCCACAAACTAACTGATAATCTAGATGTCATTTCTATTATCACTGCATGATTTTAGTATCACAGGTAAGTCCACATCATGATTACCAAGATACGTTATATTTAGTTTAAAACAATGGATGCTATAAATTCCAAGCCCTCACAAGATTTTTATAAATAAAAAAGGCAATCCTAGTATACGTAGGCAATGCCTCGACTAACTTTACGCTAGATATAATTACTAACAGAGATCACGGGATCGAGTGCCGTAACTATATCTTGTTTAAACTCATAAAAATTAATATAAAAATTTCAGAATCCCAGGATTAAATCATCCTCAATGTTACAAGAATAAAATCCCATAAGATGGTTGTAATCATAGCTATTTAGATACCATCACAACCCTAATAGTAGCATGTAGCATTTATAACTACATAGATTATAAAATTGAAGGAACCACATTATTTCACGGCCATAAGATCATCCCTGATCGTAGACGAGGGTTTAACATAATCCATATAAAATAATTACACACAATGAAATATGAAGCAACATTGGGTAGTTATCCAGCCACGATTGGCTTCAAGCCTTTAAACCCTAAAAAGAATATATATATTAATGTATATAAATTATAGAGTGGTTGTAAGACCATCGTAGACCCTACCCACGAGACCTGCAACAACAAATGGGATGGGTCAGTATGATTTTGTAGGTTAAAATAAAATGTAAAAATAAATACCATATCGAACTAGGGTTGAGGAAAACTTACATGGGCATTTGAAAACTCAAGCCTAGGAGGAGGTGACCTTGTCTCCTTCCTCCCTGGTGCCAAAACCTATGAATGAACCAGTTATAATTATTTTAAGTACATTTTTCACATAAGGAAAAAAACCAGTATAAAACTTGCAACATTGAAATTCTTACCTTGGTGTTGGACAACGAGGGCCAGGTGTCAGCTCCTCTGAGCACCCTTATCTCTCCACACTCTGCAGAAACCAAAGAATGTCAGTAAAAAAATAAACTAAACCTTACAATGAGCATTTTAAGTTGCAGATAGAGGTTTCAGTCATTGTTACCTGTTGGAGAAGATTGTTGATGGGTTGGAATTATCGATGGCTTGATGGAGCTCTGGTTTTTGGCTAGCCACCATTGAGGAAAAACTGAGGAGAAATTTTTACCTCAGAAAGGACTAGTACCAAACTCCACTAACACTGTTGAAAATCTAGTTGGAACAAACAAAATTGCAGAGCTCGGCCTTCAGCCAGCCTCTAACAAACAACAACACTAATGTGCATGTCAGACAAAGTAAAAGTCTGTTTTCAAACCCTACGAAGCTCTTTGATCTCACCATCTAGGTGTAGGGCAAGGATTAAATACCATATTTCCTTGTAGTCCTCGATGCATTGCCAACTCACATCCAGGACATGTCTTTAATGCCAACTGAAAGTACCAATTAATATCTTGTTCGAAATCAATACAAATCCAAACCTTAGATGGTATGCAAATAAAATCAATCATATAACCTATGTTATCAATTGTCATGGTTAACTTATTATATGTCAAAGAAACCTTATATCATGTAAAGTCAAACCTTGCATGAAAACACACCGTTGTATCACTGACCTGTATGCTAGAACCTTAGTGGAGTGGGTTATTCGGCTAGTGCCATTATGGGTCATGCCTAGACCTATACCACTCCCATGGTATTTTTTTATATCATAGGTTTAGTGTAGATTCCAATACCTTAGCACTAGGTTAGGCTAAGATATTTTGGAAGGGTTTAAATTATAACATAAGACTAGGTTTAAAACTTAAAAATGATATAAAACAATAATATCATGCATTATAAGCACTAAGTCATAACTAAGATCCCATGAAATAGTATCTACTCATATGCATAAAGGACTGAAAATAGATGCATCAATCCAAAACATGTAGGATCATAAGAAATGCATTAAGAACAAGAACATGCGGTTCCATGCAAAGAATAAGCAGAATAAACCCTTGTTCTTATTCATATTAATAGGTCACTGTATGGGGGACCATACATTACAAACCCTAATCCTTGCATGCTTAGGGGCAGTTCTTTACAGACAGTGTGTGAACTTTGTTAAGGACAAGCCTTGAAATAAATAAAATTAAATATAGAATAGGTAAACAAGTACATCACCTGCAGGAGTATGGATCAAGTTTCTGGAAGGAACTAGCCATCATAATCATTAGAAAATCCTGCTGTAAGCAACAGGATAATAGATATTAAAACCAACAATAATTAAACATAGAATTCTGGTAAAGTAATTGTAAAAATAACATATGTAATTTTTTTTATGTACGATTTTAGGGTGTGTTACAATCCTGCTATTTTTATAGAATAATAGTTGTTTCCTTTAAATACTTTATTAACAAATTTCTTGAAGTCTACATTGACAATTGGACAGTATTTGGGATCATTAAGGATCATATGAGAGCCTTGGGATGATGTCTGAACGCTGTCACCAGTATCAAATTTTGTTGAAATTAAAGTAGTGTATATTTTGTGTCCCATTTGGAATTCTATGGGGCCACGTGGTCTATCGCGATGGAAGATTGGTCCATACTACTAAAATCACGACCATCCTTGACCTGCCACCACTGATCATAGTTAAGCAATTGTGCACAACATTGGGACATACACGATACTACAGAAAATTTATCAAAGGATAAGCATAGGTGACTCCTTTGATGGAAAAATTATTAAGAAAGACGTTAAGTTCCAATGGATGGAAACTTGCCAAGAAAGTCTGGACACTTTAAAGAAAAAGATGGTTACAGCACCCATACCTGTATTTCCAGAGTGAAAGAAATAATTCCATGTACATGTTGATGCGTCATCGGTCACGCTTGACATGGTACTAATGCATCCTGTCGAAAGGTTGATCGACCATCCTATAGCTTTCATCAATAGGAAATTATCCACAAGAGATAATAATTATACCACGATGGAAAGAGAAGGGTTAGCAATGGTATACGCTCTGCAAAAATTCATACACTAATTACTGGGTGGAAATTTTAAAATGTACATTGACCATTCAACATTGAAATACTTGGTCAATAAGCTAGTGTCAGGGGGCAATATTTGTCGGTGGGTTCTCCTTTTCTCAAGAATTTGACTATGAAGTCATTGTTAAACCCGGTCGACTGAATTCAGGACCGCACAATCTGTCGCGGATCGAAATTGGAGAAGAACCTAGTAACCTCAACTATTTTCTCCTTAATGCACAACTATTTTCAATAACAATGTTTAATGATCAATACAGATAAATCATACAATTTTTTAGTACGGGTGTAATGTCCCAAAAAATCGAAAAAAAAAAACTTTATAGGCTAGTAAAAACTACCTAGACTAAACATTATTCACTTACAGAACTCTATCATACACATCATGTACCACAGTTTATTCGTAAGTTTTTCTTACGTTCTATATTTTACTTTCAATCATTATTTGTAATGTGTTTTACTTATGATGTTGTACTGTTGTTTATTGCTTAGTATTATGTTTATACTTTTGTCGCTTATGCGTCGTCACTGAATTTATATGTTTCATCCTTTCTGCATTGTCGCACCTGTTAATTATACAGTCCTAACTTAACTTTGTTTGTGGAAACAAAGTGGGCGGAGTGGCAGGACTCGTTCTCCCATGAGGGTTTGAGAGGTAAAGGTGTTTACTTGTTAGTAGGCTTACTTAGTTCTCTAAACTAAGGAACCTATTCTATTTCACATGCAGTTCGTACTTGTGACAGGGTCTTATTTAACGAGTACTAGAAATATTGATCTTAAAGAACATATTTCTTGTTGACTTTGGTTCCTTGTCGACTCAGAATTATACCAGGTAAAATACCCTTCTCGTCAATTTATCTCTTACTACTAAATTTCCTGTACATTTCTATGCTTCATTACAGAATTGTAATTTGCCATTTTTACATATTAGTATTAAATTCGTTCTATGTGTATTTTATTATGTCTTTATTAATATTTCTTATGTGCCTCTTACTGCATGTTATTTTCGTGGCTTTCACAACTAGGTCATTGATTTTATGGGGGTTAAAATATTTAACACGGAATATTACAAAAGCCATGTTCACTAAGAATAAGATTAGGGCTTAATTGTATTGTACTAAGTTTAAGGCCTTAATCTATGGTTCACATGTTATTATGTCTTAAGCCTATGGTATATCATATTTAGTGTATAAGTCTTATGGCTTGGCTTAAGACTAGCGCAGACGAAGCCTAGTCTATGCATTATCTTTATTATTGTAATATATTAAACTTTGCTATAACATAAACGTTGTATGTGTTTCCTTGTGATATGAAATGGGGTGGCGAATATAACATATGTTTGAACCATATGTCAACAGGGATTAATCTTTTTCATGGTAAATGGAGGTCATGAATGCAACGAAACTTGACTATGGAGAGTGGGTTTTGTATTTTTATAATGGTCACCAGCTGGTACATTTAATGTTCTTGGTAATCGTGGCAGCCCAAAGCTTAGGGCTTGGCTCATGATGGATTTTTCGTTTTATTTGATTGAGATGGGGTTTGGTCTTGCTATGCGCAAGGGAAAATGGAGGCGACCTCCATGGACATGAAGGTAAGAACTCATTTGGATTTAGAGTAATTCGATGGTTTAACATTGATGCATTTAAACATTGTCATACTTCTCACCTGGTTTGTGGATGGTTGCAGGTGCTGGGGTCTGTGGAGAGTATCATGGTTCAAATCTCATCGCTGGTTCCTATGTGATATCGATGGTGTAAGGTAAGCCTTCCAACAAGCCAATGCTTGTTATCTCTTAGCCTGATTGAGTGATGTATTCATTGTTTGGCATTGGGGTTTTACTGTTTTGGTTGAAGTCACCTTCGGGCTTGTAAAGAATAGACTTGGGTTTTAAAAGTATTAAGGCTTTTAGCCATGGAGCGAAACTTAAGCCATCTGGTTCTGTGTATGCGTTTATGTAAATCATTATTTTGGGTTTTGGACCTTTTGGCCATGGGTTGCACCATTGCTTGCAATGGTGCTATAGCCCATTGACATGCCTTTGTAACTTTAGTCTCGGCCTTTAATGGCGATTGTGTAGCAGATAATGCTAAATGGAAAAAATGTGTATAAGGTAGATACTCTGTGTTTTAAATGAAATGGACCTCGTTAATTTTTTTACGGTGTGTGTGGAAATGTATTCTACGTTAACGTTTTATTAACAGATTTTTAGGAACAGACATATGCCATTGTTGAAGTTTATGTATTGAGTATTTTTAATGTGTTGTAATGGTTAACAACATGGGTTTGAAGACCAAATTGTATGTGTCTTAATTGTTCTCCTTAATAGCTGCGATAGCTCTGATGTATTTTTTTACTATTTGTATCTCATTATTAGTTAAATGGTTAAATCGTTAACAAGGTAGTTTTAATAAAACCATATTGTGTATTCTCATTTGGCATTGTCATGGCTTGGGTGAATGTTGTGCATGGGTTAAAATGGTTGTTTACTATTTTTTATGCTTTCATTAGTTTAGTATATATGTGGAATATATAGATATAAAGTTTTCAGGGGTGCAAGCCATGATGGCCTTCATTGTTGTGATTTAGACATTAAATGGACTTTGTGTAATGTTTACTTAGCCGAGGCTGTGCTCAAAGAAATGGGTGGAATACAGGGTCTTATGACCTCGCTGTAGCATGAGGGTTTGATTTATGTTTATTTGAATTGTGTTGAGTTTTATTTGATGTAGCCTGCATACCATAAAATGTATAGCATACCCATAGATTAGAATGGGAAATGAACCCATTAGAGTTCGACTCTGTTCGGGTGTTGATGTAATATGTTGTATTTTAGTTTATAAAAAGGGATGGGCTTGTTATGCCCACAGGATTCGATTCATGTCCCTATTTGTAATACATGGGTTTATCATACGATTTCGATATGGTTTAAATCGTTATGTGTAATGTTTGATGAGTTTATATAATCTCTTTTAATTGTTATGTGTGTATTGTATATTAAATAGAACTGTGGATTATTTTATTCGTATATATGATCAGAGATTCATTAAAAGACCACATGGATGGTCACGATGCTCCCTTTGTTCATTTAGTTATGATGTTGTTGATTTAAATGCAATTTTTTAATATTAGTTTATTCTCAATATAGTAGAACTTGAAAGGTCGTAAACTAATTATTTATCTTGGATTTAAATGTTTCAATAGCTTCCAGATTTGTTTATGCATGATGACTTTATCTATTTATATATATATATATATATATATATATATAATAGTTCAGTTCGTAAATAGTACCCTAATTTATCTAAATGGTATATTTATTTATTTAAATATTGCTACTAGGATTAATCTATTTTAATCTAAACATGTCTCAACTGACAAATGAAATATGTCAGTAGAGTTTATAAAGAATAAGTGAGCAATAATAACAGGTCTAAATTAACCTAGTTTATACATAACCCAGTTTTATCAATAATGCTACTACAAAATTTAAACTAGGGTGTAGAACCATTGATGAACATCAGCCAATGCATTGAACTTTGCAGAAATAAACCAATACTCAAACATTGGCTAACCCTGGTATAAGAAATCATTAATATCCTAGGGTTAATATATTATAAGACATGTAAACCCTAGAAAATATAGACAGAGCAATCATTTCTAGGTTTAGAAATACAATATGAACCTTTACCTAAAGCAGCCAACATTTATGATAGAAATGAACTTAACATACTAAGAACTCATACCCGTAATTTTATGAAGCTCCTTTAATGGCTAAACCTGCACAATTTAAATAACCATCATTAACCAATTAAGACAGATATGACCTCTTGTTTTGATGGCCAAATCACTCAGGAACTACCACGTTCCACCCAACCATGACCTGGAACCGTTCCTGGTTTAAATCTAGATCCCCCTGAGTTGGAATCCAACATTCAAGTATCTTGGAGATCCTAAGGTAGGGTTTCCTAACCGGTGTATTAGATCTGGACCAGTTCTCCTTTTCCTTCCAGGAAATGTTTCTTCAAGAATTTACTTGAGAGAAAACAGGAAAAAAATGACTCGTCTAATGATAGATCAGAACCCCCAACCCTTTCCTTGGCTTGAGTCTTTATAGACAGACTTTTTAGTCAAATGGACTATTAAATCAAGAAACCTTGGTTTCTTGATTTAACCCTTTTCAATTACTTTGGGTAATTATTAATATTTTAACTTAGGAACTTTCTACTAGTTCCTAGTTGTACTTTCATAGACATTATAATATTTATTAATCTTTAATAATAAATAATAATTGATGGATCTTCTCTTCTTTCTTTTATTTATTTATATTATTAATATATTTAATTCTTTATCCATACCATGTATAAAGTACATAATAATATAACACTTTGTTAACATTTGTCTTTGGGCATCATATACCACGATCCCTAGACTTAATAACACTTCTTCATTAAGGTCAAGTAGGTAGATGGTTTAGGTATAATAAGCTAGGCAACTCTAAACATCCTTGCATGTTGGATTTCCCTCGTATAATGTGGTAGCTCATCAGTACTTTGATGAGAATACATAAATTTGAAATTTCATTTAATCACTTATAAATAAGTATGATGAGATCAATATTTTTCTCGAGTCATTTTCACTTAGAATTTATTAAATTCTTTTCAGTAACCCCTAGCGCTTACTAGAGCCCCTACTAAACACTTTAACAAGGTGTTACAGTCAGTGCAATTCCAAAGCTCCTCGTTCAACACTAGTGCTAGGATGTACTTGTATGATAAACCTAGGGATACAATGGCCAAGGATCTAATGCTCCAGATCTTATGCTCAACATCAACATCAGGAAGGATCCATGGCTTATGCCCAACACCTCCAATTATCTTTTCATGTGTTCCATAGCTTCTCACTCAACACAAAGGTAAGTACTCATGTGCTCCAGAGCTTCTCACTCAACACAAATTATCAATCTCTTAAGTGCTCCAGAGCTCCTCGCTCAACACAGAACATCTCATCAATCATGTGCTTCAGGGTCCATGCCCAACACAAACAAGCATATACATATATTATTAATAATTTGCTTATTCCCAATATATATAAAAAATCATCATATTCATATGCAGTGGGGTCTTCGACCCAATATAAAAATAAAAAATCAAGATAATCATCATAATCAATAGGCACATGCCTACAAGTGTTAGGTCCAAAATTTGGAATATTACATCCCTCCCCGCTTATAACAACACCGTCCCTGGTGTTATAGGGACTCGGAATGGTATCATGAAAAAATGTGGGGTAAGCCTTTCTCATGGTGGCCTCATTCTCCCAACTAGCCTCATTAGACTCAAATTGCTCCCACTGTGATTTCAATTGGAGTACAGTGTGCTTCTAGAGCTGCACTTCTCTCTTGTCAAAAATATGAGTAGGATCATGGGAAAACTCCCCTTCAGGTTCCACCTATAATATGGACCAATCAACAACATGTTTAGTATCATAAACATATTTCTTTAACAAAGATGTATGGAAAACATTGTAGACTCTTACATGTGTGGGAAATGCTAGTTCATAAAACACTAGCCCTTTCTTGGCCAGTGTTTAAAAAGGTCCACAAAATCTAGGTGCTAACTTACCGCACCTACCCAAGCTCAACGAGCTTCGTTTGGCTTTTACTTTGAAGTAACCATAATCGCCTATTTGAAAGTCCTTATCTTTTCTTTTTCGATCCACGTAACGTTTATGGCAGTATTGTGCTTCTTTAAGGTTCACCTGGACCTTGGTAACCAACCATGTTAGGATATTTAGACACTTAGGAGTTAGTTAAGATCAACTTGTGTAATATATCCATTAGGTAAGAGTGTGTTTCTTTAGTATGCATTAGAATGGATTTGTAAATATTCTAATCTGACAGTCACGATATGTTCTAGACATAGAGTGATCCGACAGTTCAAATTATCTTACATCATAACTACCATTGATCCGTGGCTTAAAACCTGATTGGTCCATGATCTCTATTTAAAGAGCATGGAGGGTCCTTGGCTAGTTGATCGATTATGAGAAGCTCATGTAACTTTCTTTCTTTTGCATAATAAATTGCTCAAAGTAGGTATTTGGCTGGGGTCATGGATTGTTTCCTTCTCGAGGGTTTTAACCATGTGACAAACATCGATGTATTGATCTATGATTAATTTGTGTGAAGTAATTTCTCTAGGTGTTCGGTCTTTTGGGAGTACCCTGTGTACCCGAACATGGTATCAGATCATTTATGAAGAGTTGCTTTTGGTTTTGTTCAAGATCTGGAACCGGTGTTGCCAAAACTTTAAAATGGTTTCCATTTATAGATTTTATGTACATTTTTTGGATGTGGGAGCTATTCCATTGTGTCCAGAGCTCCGTTTCCATTGGGAAATAGTTTTTGTTTCATTGAAAATCATTTCCGTTTGATCTAGAGACACCCATTTCAACAAATATGAAGGTATAATGTTACAGTGACGGATTTGTTTTATTTTTTTTTAATATCACATATTTTATCAGTTTTATCATTATATATTTACTGTTTTAGTCTCAGACTATTTCCTTCCCTGGCTGCGTATGCTCTTTGCTGTGCACCTTGCGCAATCACGACGAATCAGAAACAGTAACGAAAGTTTTTTTTCCTGTATTCTCGGCTATCTATGCTCTTTGCTATGCACCTTGTGCGACTGCAACAAATCAGAAACAACAAGAAAACTTGAAAACGTATACTTTTTGGGTAAGCTAACCAAGATATAACCCCACCCATAGTGTGGAAAAGTTTTTTTGTTTTTTGTTTTTCGTGTTTTTGTGATTTGTAGGGAAAAAAAGGCACACACGAAAAATGAGAGAGAAGAGTAAAAAAAAAAAAGCCCCCTTCCTCTTTCCATTCTTTTACGTACCTTTTAAACTTAGCTCACTTGGTTCAAAGTTGTTTTATTCCTTAATAAATCTTGAGTTCAAGTCTTATCTAGTTACTTTTTAGTGCATGCAATTTCTATTTTCAAGTTACTTATTGTAAAAGTGCATCTCACTTAAATAAAATAAAATAAAAAGTGAGTCACTTAAGTCTTTTAATTTATTGTCGCACTATATAAAAGTAACATTATTGTAAAAGTGAACATCACTTATTTTACAAAAGTGATTCACTTAAAAACCAACTTTATTGTAAGTGATTGTCAAAGGTTCATATTGGGAAGAAGGGGGTTCTTTTTTTTAGTTGGTCAAGTTAATATGTACCACGTCACCTTGGGGATATCTTCAACATTTTCTTTGATCAAGAATAACTTCATCATAAAGAATCAGTTTTCAGAGCCGTTATTTTTTAACCAGCCTAATTTCTCGATCTCTTTGCATTCAAAGAGTTAGTTTCTATTCTTTCAGCTAGTATTTTGTAGTATGGTTGCCCCTTGTGATATTATACTTACAAGTTCTAACTATTTCTCATGGAAATCTTGTATGGAGGATGTTCTACGAAGTAGGGGACTTTTCAGAATTACCTCAAGGAAAGAAACAGAACCCACTAATGATGATAAGAAAATTAAATGGGAAAATAGATGTGATGAAGCTCGTGGATTGATTGGGATGTCAATCTCTCCTGATTTGCGATTCCACATATCTGGAATTGATGAACCTGATAAATCCTTGGAAAAGTTGGAATGTGTGTTTTTGTAAACACAATGAAATTCGAGATCATCAACTTGAGAATGAGTTGATTTCTTTGAATCTAAGTTATTTTTCATGCATTCAAGACTATTAATCTAAGCATAAGACTCTTAGACTATTGTGTGAAAAATGCAATATTAAAAAAGAAGACAAATAATGTATTTATCATTTTCTTTCCAAACTTGGACCTGCATAATCTATTTTTGTATCTACATTCTACTCCATGAAAGAATCCTTGACTGTAGCTAGCTATCAAGAGCCTAGTCTTGAATCCTTTTGTGATTCCTTAAGTAGAGAGAAAGATAAGCTCATTCATCTTGAAATAATTAACAATGCAGATACATCTGGGAAAGCCTTATTGTCCTGTTGAGGCCTGGAAAATCGCAGGTAACGACGGTTAGGGATTCTCCCCAATAAACGTTCCCAACTAGCCCGTTATTGTTTGGTATGGGGAATCCGTCCCGTTTACGGTCCGGCTACCGTAGGTCAAGCAACAAATTAAAAGGTTTTACCGGTTACGGCCCGATCCACTGTATATAATTTTATTTTTGTGTGTTTAAGTATGATGTGCAAGTGACTATCTAAAAATGCAGATTGGTAGAGATAACGAGGAGTGTCACAATGTGATGCGCATGTTCTTACCTCTCATCTTAACTCTGTCACATCTAAATCACACATAGCAAGAAACTAAATTTAACTAACTAGCCTATCCCTAGGGAGAAAAATTATCAGTTATCAATGAGTAATGTATTTTTGCACATGCATTAAGAAAAATTACAGATAGTTGTTACTTATTTCAAAACACATGAACATTAATAGAAATATGAAGAACAAGATAGCTCATTGTTTATGACAACCTTCAATACTTATAGTGGAAATTTCACAAAATAAACTAGCGTGCATTCATAACATGAACATAGATTCAATGAGTTAGAACCATTTCACAGTTAATGGACATTAGCTGAAAATGAAATAGTTGACATTCAACTGATCCATAGCAAATCATTTGAAACATTCCGCCAAGATTTCTCCAACGTGAAACTTGTAATTATTTATTGCAAAAGCAAATAGTTCTTCTTACAACATACCCTCACAAATCTATCTGGGAAAAATTCATTTTCTCGATCTAAGCTCTGCTATATTAATACAAAAAAGCAAAACCTTTGGGCTGCCCCCAAATGACTTTTTGGCTTCCCTAACGTTTCAATCCTAAAATTTTGTCTTGTAGTGAGTGCTCATAATTTTATACAATATATTACATTTAAAACAAAAAATAGTAGAACACATCATGAAGAGGGGCTCGCTTAGTCATTAATTAACTTTTTCGACACCTGGGCCTATGCCGCTATCGATTCTGCTCAATAATCCGTTGGTCTTTTTTAGATCCTGTTGATATTAGACCCTCACTTTCTTCTTCTCTTTTCTTCATCTCTTCTTCTTCCTTTTTCTTTCTCATGTTCCATTCTTTAGCCAACTCTCTTATGCTTTGTCTTTTAGATATGTCTTCTTTGCTGTAGCAATCACCTTGTCCTAAACATAACAAAAAAATGTATCAGTCTATTTACCTCCTTAATATGCATTCTGTAAAATAAAGTTATACACAGTATTAATGCATGAAAGGAAAGCATTATAGGGCAAAGAAAATCCTGCAAGCTGGGTCTAAAAATCCTCTAAGCCCACTGTCCAAAACTAAAATCACAGGCCCGATAGAATAGACTTTTCATCTCCATCCAGGCTGCATCTGGACTAACTTGAAATCCTCTAATGAAAGCATGAACCATAACAATGTAACCACCAATACTAAAAACACTGAACCCTAGATTGTGCTCTTCATCTCTGAAGAAACCTTGACTCGACTAGAACCCACAAAAAAAGCCCCACCATCCCATAAAGAAGAGTAAAAGCACACAAAATGCTGGGAAAAACCTTATCTGTAGGAAAAACCCCTATCGGCGGTCGGAACCACTAATGCATCGGTAGGATAATTTACAAGACAGCTGCAACGATGGAAAATATACAGACTACAGGTTCTGCGACAAAAATAACTTCGCCAATTGGAGGCTCTAAGCACTACGGAACGACAACTTTAAAACTAAGCATCTCCGCAGTTTTGATGAATCATATAAAGCATGAAACGTTACCATATCAGAAATTAGAACCACTATCCACTAAACACATCAGAATTGGTGAGAGGAAGGACTATATATCGGATGGTTAGTTCACTAGGCAGCCGCAATGACAGAAGACATACAGACTAAGGCTTCCGCAGTCAAATAAAAACTTCGGTGATCGGAGGCTCTAAGCACTATGGATCGACGACTTAAAGCTCAATGCTTCCGCCGTGTCGGCAACGCAAAGGACTAGCCCTTCAATCAATTGTCAAACACCATTCCGATAGAAAAAAGGAAACAAAATCATTGAAAAGCAAAAGGTTTAGGCAATAAAGCCACTGAATCAGCCAGGATAAAAATTGTCCATCGGTGGCATAGAGGACTAATTCCTTGATTCCTTCATTGATTTACCTCCGACAGTGATAAAAAAACCAATTCATTGAAAAATTAAAATGTCAAGTGCTCAAAAGACTTTCGATTGGGCTGTGGTAAAATTAGTTCGTTTAACCTCTGAAACAATGACAACATAGAGAACTAAAGCCTTGACTCAATCTTCAATAAACTTCCGATAGAGATAAAGGAAATCATCTACAAATCAAAACTTTAAGTTCCATAGTCAAAAGCATGAGCTAGAAAAAAGGCAGTTTTAGATCATTCAACTTCCGAAATGAACAAAAAAAGTTGACCTCAATTCAACCTCAAAAAATCCAAATTTGTAGCAGAGAAAAAACAGAGTTCAGGAAACCAATCCTAAGAAAGATAAAATCAAAAGGAGGGTCCAAAATTTTTAAGAAATTTGGGAAACAAGTTGCAGCTGCAACATGTCCTAAGAGAAAGAAAAGACAAGCCTCCCAAGAAATAGAATTTTCGCAATAATAAGCCAAACAACAAGGGTCCCAAACCCTCTTAGTCAGCTCCTTCTTTAAAATATGACAAAGGATCTAAGCCAAAAGGAAAAAATACTGAGCATAATTGCAATTTTTGTGGGAAAGATAAGCATGATGAATATAAGTGTTTCAAGAAGATGGAAGCCTTGGAAGCAGCAATGAAGAAGCACCACATCAGCCTAGATTCTTCTTCAGAATCTATCTCTCATAGACATGCACTTTGTGCTTCTAGTTACTCTTATACTACATGTTTTTCTTCTACTTCAAATGAATGGCTCATTGATTCTAGAGCATCTTATCATATGGCTAGGGATCAAGCCATCTTTTCTACTATGCATGAATGTAACACCAAACAAATATTTGTTGGTGATGATAGATCTCTAAGTGTTGTAGGATATGGAATAGTTCTAGTAGAAAATGGTCTTTTCTGTGATGTACTATGTCTTCCAAAAATTTCTTGCAATTTGTTATCAGTCTATCAAATTACTCATTCGAGTGAAGGAAAAACTGTGACGTTTACACCTCACCAAGTTGTAATCAAGGATTTTAAAAATCCTCAAAATGTCCTTGCTACTGGAACTGTTGATGATATTACCAGGTTGTACAAATTTAACAACTTTGGGTCATCACCTTTTCCCTCTGTTTTTGTTGCTCATAGTGATAACTTGAGCAAACTTTGTCATGAGCGATTTGGTCACTTAAATTATTGCTCATTGCAACAACTATGTAAATAAAATATGGTGACTGGTATTCCGATAGTATCTTTTAAGGATGGTGTTTTTTTCGGTTGAGTACTCGAAAAATATCATCGGGATAGTTTTGATAAACGTGCCTCTTGGCATGCCTTGGTTCCCTTGGAGCTTGTGCATAGTGACTTGTGTGGCCCTCTTCCATCTGCTTCCTTTTCTAGTTTTAAATATTTCTTAACTTTCATTGATGACTACTCCAGATGCACTTCGGTTTACTTCCTAAAACTTAAGAGCGAAATATTTAACATGTTCTTGGCCTACAAGGCCCTTGTTGTAAAACAATTTGGTCATCAAATTCTTAAGTTAAGATCTGACAATCGAGGAGAATATGTTAACAACAAGTTCACTAATTTTTTCACTGAACAAGGAATCCAACAACAACACATTGTTCCATATACACCACAACAAAATGGTGTAACTCAATGGAAGAACCACACTTTAAAAGAAATGGATAATTCTATGATCCAATCTAAGGGACTAAGTCTTCAATATTGGGCTAAGGCCATAAATAGTGAAAATTACATAGTTAATCGCACACCCACTAAATTTTTACAAGGTATAACACCATAAGAAGCATGGAGTAAAATTAAACCAGATGTAATTCACTTTCGTGTGTTTGGTTGTAAAGCATGGGCTCACATTCCAGATGAAAAATGGAAAGCATTGCAGCCTAAAAGTGAAAAGTGCATATTTGTTGGATATTCAAAAGATGTAAAAGGTTATAGAATTATTTTGCCACATTTTCATGATATAATCATTAGAAGAGATGTTAAATTTGATGAAAATCTCTTGGCCTACGAGCCTAACTTAGCGGGTGTGCCATCTTTGGCCTACGAGCCTCATTCAGAAAATGTGCCTTCTTCTTCTTCTTCCAACTTTCTTGACAGGTTTCAAACTCAATTTTCTGATGATGATACTGAGGATGAAAATCCACCTCTTCCTGGTCATGTTCCTCCAATTGGACCATCACCGATGCTTCCTCGATGGGTCCGTTCAACATCTGAAGTAGCTGGTGTTATTCTCGGTTGTTGGGGATCCGACCCTAAGGGTCCTTAGCTTTGGTAACTCCACGGTTTTTGTGGAAGTGTAAGTGGAGTTATGGCCTAAAAATAGTCTTAGGGGTGTTGCGAGTGGGTCGAAACCCCTTTTTGTAATTAACCCTTGGTGTAAATCCAGGGTTAGGGTTTTGGGCGCCCATGGTTTAAGTCCATGGTTTTGTAACAGTGCGCTATATAAATATGCACTTATGTAAAGAAGTAGGGTTAGGTCTTTAATGATTATCTTATGAAGCTATTGTAATGCAAAGATAAGAGATTGTATAAAGGTTTTTGTAACAAGGTTAAGTCCCAGCTGTGTGCGTGGACGACCTCTGCAGCTATGTGCGCAGAGGGGTTTTTGGTGAAAAGGAAGATCTACAACTATGTGCGTAGAGGCCTGCTGTTGTGTGCGTGGATTTGAGGACTGAAAGGATCTGTAGCTGAGTGCGCAGATCAGAACTGTCATTTTAGTTGTAAATAGTTGAATAAAACGCAGTTCTGTGGACGTAACCCCTACACTGGGGGTGAACCACGTTACATCTAGTGTTGTGGTTCATTTGTGTTGATTTGTTATTATATTTTATGCATTGCTAAGTAAATAACTGATAAAGTAAGATTGCTGTTAATAACTAGCTTCACTGTGAATTCCCAGATAAGGGCTGTGCAAGTAACTGTTTGTTTATCTAACCGCGAAGCTACATATTTGATAATAGAAGCATTGTGTTAAGTGATTATTAATAGTTAAAGACTAAAGGTACAGTAAGATTCTCTCTTCTGCTTGCAGAAACCTGATTTTGTGGCACCCCATAGTTGTTTCGGGTGAGACGGTAGCCTGTTCGCAGGCTGCTGCCGAAAGGGCCAACACTGTGGGTCTTTTGTTGGTGCGAAGTGAAAGGTAAAACCCGGGTCTGCCCAGTTAGCCCAACAAATTGGTTTTGTTGCTGGTTGAACTCAATATCTGTTGAAGAGAGATCTACGTCGTACCTCGAGGGCTATGTTTTGGTGACCCTCTGTAAAAGAAATTGGTGATTGGATCGATGCGACCTATTTGAAGTTTGCAGAACAGGAAAATAAAGATCCCCGTCGTAGCGCGGAATTTTTTTTGCAAAGGTACATCTTTTCTGATGTTCATGAAATTTTCTTTGGTACTATACACATAGAGTTGCACCAGTGGTTATCCAGGTTAAAAGAAGGGAGGATGAACTTCCAAGAAAACTAGTTTCCTCCCTGGACCCCCGCAAGAATCACTATCTTGAAAAGAGTGAACAACGCGATCTCGCGAGCCGTGGATTTCTGGACTGCGCAAACTCTCGAAGCATTTGTGATGGAGTTCACCATCGACACAAGTACCTCCTTTAGCGAAGCTGAACGACAATTTTTCAAAGGACCAAGGGGTAAGTACTTGAACCTATTTAGTTTGAATATTAAAATACTATTGGCTAAAAAAAGAATCTTGCTTATAGAATCAGATTGTTAGATCTAGTATTGCTAACCTATGATTGGAAGTGAATGGGACTTCGACAAGCAAAGTGGTTTGCTGCGAAGTGGCAAATGGTATAAGAGGGATCTCGGCCCCTCTACTGAGTATACCCCTCTAAGCTCTGAAGCTTCTGAGTCCGCTGAAGCCCCCTATGTTTTAAACCCTCCGATAACTCCATAGCAGAGACCTATTATCCCCAAGAACCTATCACAGTCTGAAAGTAACCCTAGCCCGAGTATCCCTATCGCAGGTCAGTCTTCCCCAGCTAGTTCAAACCCTTCCTCCCCCCTAGGTCCCAGATGGACCATGTTCATGATGACATCAAACTACCAGTTTTTAAAGGAACTGGGTCAGAAGATCCAGAACAGTTCTGGTTTCTATGCGAAGCTGTGTGGACCGCGAAGAACATTACAGACATAGATGTTTGACGAGCGCAGCTAATCACTTATTTCAGAGATCAATCCCTAACTTGGTTTATGAAGTTTTCTAGCACGCAGAATCCTATCTTGGCTGACATCAAAGCAGCACTGATCCGAGAATTTAAGAAACCTAAATCAGAGTCTCAGTGCATCACTGAGTTAAAAGAGATTCAGCAGCGGTGAGGTGAATCTGTGTGGGACTTTGATTAGAGATTCAAAGTTCTGCTTGACCAATTTAGTTTCATGATTGGACCAGCAAAACATAAGGAGTGGTTTATTGTAGCATTATTACCTCACATCAGAGCTCCACTCATGCAACAGAAGGTTGCTGATCAGCAAGAGGCCTTATAGATTGCCATAAAGCTTGAAACTGCACCTGTCGAAGATAACTCTGGCATAGCTCAAATTCAAGCACATCTCACGGAGATGGCCTTAGATATTCACGACATGAAAAAAGGGAAATCCAACCGCGAAGAGGTATGGTGTATACGTTTCCGAACAGAAGGCCACGACAAGGACCAGTGTCCAACGCTGAGAAACTATCTGAATACTGGCACACCAAACCCGCTGAATCCTAGTGTTCTATACTGTGAGATCTGTCGAACTACTGTCCAGCATCGATTGAAAGACTATTCTCTATTATAGAGGTATGCTCAAGTCTCGAAAAAACCCTTACTGTAAATTCTGTAAGTCAGTAGGCCACAATGAAGATGAATGTCGCAGCTTCGACCTTATGAGGGAGCGGACCTACGACACTTATAGGATCTACCCGGATGCACAAGGAAATGATGGATATGGTTACCGAGGTGGTCGAGGTAGTGTTAGAGGTTGTGTTCATGGTATGCCTGGAGGAGGTCGAGGTCAAGTTATTTGCTATAACTGCAATCAGGCAGGACATCTAGCTCGAGACTGTCAAAACCCAACCACGACATGCCGATACTGCAGAGCAGTCGATCATGTCATCGAGTAGTGCCCACAGTTGCTAGCTAAAATCCAAGAAAGAAACAACAAACCTAGTCCGAGTGTCCAGTTGATTGTTGTCTAGCCACAACCAACCCCAGCTGTTAATGTTGTTACAAGAAGTGGAGCTACGACAGATGCGCAGTGTCAGGCGAACCAGCCTGACGAAACTTGGGTTCGCAAGGCCGTGGAGAAGACTCCAGCATTTGATGTTCGGCAAGAAAAATAAACTTTTTTGGAAGCCAGACAAGACTTTGCTGATCCAGAGTTGCCAGCAGCAAACAAGAAGCATCAGCAGCTGCATTCCCAGGAAGACTCACAAGGACAAGTAAGTACTCTATCATCGTTTTTACAGAGTTGCATCAAATTGTTAAGAAATCAGAATGCCTTAAATGAATTACAAAAAGTTATTCAGTCTTGCGAACCTCAGGAAAGCCCTGGTAAGGAAAAAGCTGTCAGTAGAATTAGAAGGACTGGAAGAGAGATGAGACTACATGCTCAGATAGGAGAATATGACATGAAGGATATTATTTTAGATCTGGGATCAGAAGTCAATATATTAACTAAACAGACATGGGAACAAATGGAAAATCCCACCCTTGACTGGTCCCCTATCCAATTGAGATTAGCCAATCAGCAGAGGATTCTGCCTTTAGGAAGATTCCCTAGAGTACCAGTGGATATAGATGGAGTCAGTACTGTAGCAGATTTTGAAGTTATTGAGATCATTGATGACAGTAACCCCTATCCAGCTTTGCTAGGAATTGAGTGGGAAATAGATAGTGATGTGGTTATCAATCTTAAAAAGAGACAAATGAATTTTGAAGGGAAGGGATTGAGAGCTATACTACCACTGAATCCTTCTCAAGGAGAAATATATACGGAGCCAGTTAGAGAGGAAGATCAGGATATTCTGGACCACATCTATAATATCACAGCTAAAGAAGAAGATTATGTCGAGCCTAATGCCGAAGGTGTAATGGATTGGCAATGTGATAGCTCCTGCATGTCTGATTCAGATGATGGTCTAGAGAATTGGTAGAATCAACTATACGAGCTACATGGACATTGGTGCGCATGAATTACCAAATATCTTAGATGCCTTAGTGCACAGGCCAGAGATTTTCCTACATATGATGGGTTGACAGACCCAGGAAAATTTATTGTGCAGTTCTCAGAACAAGCGCCAGAATCATAGAGAATGCAGACTCTGGAAGCAGCATTAAGAGCTATAGTAGCAAGATGGTGGAATGACCACAGGAAGTATATTCACAGTTGGGAAGCTTGCCAGAAATTTCTACGCCTCAGATTCATAGACCAATCTCAAGAGGTGCGAAGAAATTTCAATGGGCAGAATAGTCCTCAGGAACATTTGAAGCAATGTTATGCAGCATGGGAACATGTACCTCACGAGGAATGGGTGCATAAGTTTGTGCACACTTTGGAACCTATAGCAAAAAACTGGTATACGGAGGTTGAATTCCAACATGGCACTGTAAGTTGGGATTATCTTGTTGATAGTTTTATGCTTACATTTTCTATTAATGAAGTTTGTCCTGCTTTAGATGCAGATGTCAGATTTATCCATGACAAGGCAGTTGATGATCAAGAAAGAACTGAGTACCAAACTAAGGAGCAGGACCAAGAAGTTAGTGCACCAAACCTAACATCCCCACCGCATATCTTACCAGGGCAGGCCGAGGGTCAATATTGTGTTGAAACTGCCCGTTGTGACGAAGTTAAGACAGTGATTTTGCCGGAGAACAAAAACACGTCGAAGCTTAAAATCCGACCGTTGGAAAATAGCCGAATTGGCGGCATTGGTACTTTAATTACCTTAATTGTCTGTACTACTGAGATCATGGAAAATCCAGTACCGGTTGGACAATATTTTTATCAGATTTGGTGCCTTAAATGCATCGTCCTAACAGATTTGATTGATAAAGTGTATAAGAAGATCCCTAAGTTGGCAAAAATCGCATTCCGCATTTCCTTGACATTTACGAGTGAACCCATGACAGATGAGCAAGAGCTTCAGGATCTAGTAAGAGAGTTCAAACAGAGGGGTCTGTAGAGTCATTCCAATCTCCCACATACCTCTGTGCCCCATGAAGAAGCTCACCCAGCACTGCCGTGGCCGATGCAGACACGGTCCACTAGGAAAAAGTTTAAACTTGAAGTTCATTCTAAGCGGAATGAAGACCGACACAGGCAATCAGGGAAAACATCAGGGACTCACCAGATGGACCCACCCAGTTCAGCACAGGTCCCGACTGGAGGAGATGAGCACATTTCACCACCTCGGCCACCGTATCTCCAGCCCGTTCGGCCAGGCGTCCAGCCACCCCAGCAGACAAATAATTTTACATTAAGCACACCCTCACTGCCACTAGGTGTATAGCTGATCAAAACCATGACAGGAAAAATAGACTAGCTTAAGTATGCTGACCATGACACAAATGATCATAGCAAGTTTCCATAGTTCGCACCTGCTCAATAATTGCATCACGTCAAATACCCAGACAATGGCGCGACACTATTGGAAGTGAAACAGTGGGTTGCCAGCTTGGGCACAGCTGGCCTACTAAAAATGCTTGATGTTCCTCATTTCAGGCGCAGCACACAGGTGACCATCGTGTTTAAGCAACTACTAGCATTAGTACACGACGACCACTTATGGATAGGAGACAAGCAAATTCCTATCGATGGCGAGCTCATTCATAAGATCACAGGCTTACTGATAGCAGAGCCTGATCCAAGAATTGAATTTCCGTCAAAACATGAGGATACGAAGCTCGTGCAAAGCATGAAGGACCGTTTCAGCCTGACCAAGGGGAAATGAGGGTACCACACTTCCATGATTGAGGACTAGAACATCCGCTTCACCCCTGATCTCTTAGTGTGCAAAATCCTACGAAAGTGCAGGCCCAATGAAGTGCCTGCCCCGGTTATCAGAATCGCTATTAACTGCGTTGAAGGTTACACTTACAACTGGCCTGCATACCTCGCGAGGGAATTCCTGGAAGATGCCCGTGATGCGCAGGAAAAAGGTAGACCCTTTCATTATTCCTGGCTATTAATACTCATTGCACTAATTGGGTGGAAAGAACCCACTAAGGCTTAGTTCGTGGAGGCACCCCCAGGCATGCCGGGTGCAGTAAGGTACGCATCCCTTTGGATGTCGCCGGACAAAGCATCTCAGCAGATGATGAACACTGTGTTCGCCTTTTATGGCATGAGGATACACTATGAGATCTTGCGAACACCACGGCTTACCAATGAGTTGTTCTCTCAATATGAAGGCACCGCGAACTTCAGTGCTGACATGCATCATGTTTTCATTCAAGCCCGTGCAGATCCAACACATCAATGGTTTAAGTTACCATATGTAGTAACCAAATCAGACATCTTGGGCATAGTTCAACAGTGGCTGGCGGACTGGTTGAAAGATACAGGAAAAAAACCCACCATTCCAGTTCCCCCAATTACCAATATGGGCATAGGTACCAGTCAGACGCAGCAGCAAAACCCACCAGAAGACAACGAAGACCCAAGTGACTCGCAAAAAGATGGAGACGACCAGGGTGGAGATGGAAAACATGAAGAAGAGGATGAAGAGTCGGTCAAAACTCTATCAGATCTTAATCGATCAGCTAAGTGCAAATCGCCAGAGGTAGAGGAGGTAACCAAGCCTCAGTCCCGCAAGAAGACAAAGGCGTCGAAGGACAAAAATCTAGAGGAAGGAGTCACTATGACGATGGATTAGTTTGAGCAAGATCTCAAAAAGTCTACTGAAACACTAACTCAAAAGTGGTCACAGTTCGTGGATGTGCATCTTGCTGCTCTCACGGGCGTAGCAAACAGGGTGTCAGAGCTGAAAGAGTTAGTAACAAAATCAGCAACCAATACCGTGACAAGTAGTACTCCAGCGTCCGCGTAGTAGGATACGAGGCAATGGCCAACCAGAGATAACAAGGGCCAAGTGTCAAGCACAGCTCTAATACTGCCTGATGCAGATTCCAGGTCGCAAATGAGCATGATAGTTGGGGTCGATTACACCAAGCTATCTATGACAGAATTGCACCTCTGCCAGTTAGCCATCACGAAGGAGATCCATGCACGAGATCACTATTCTCAAAGCCAGTTGGAGGACACCATGAAGCAAAGCCAGAATCTCGTAGCAAGGCTGGAAGAAGTTGCACAAAGAAAGAAAGAGGCTGAACATAAAAGAGCTACACTGGTGCGAGCGCTGGATGAGGCCTGTCGGAGTTTTCCTGACTTCGACATCCAGGACGAAGAGGAACCAGAGCAAATAATTCCCAAGCTAAGAGACTACGCCCAATAGTCTCGCAGCGAAATTGAAAAGTTAAAAATAGAACACTAGAGTCAGATCGCGGAGCTTCAACTTCACATCCCTCCAGAGACTCGACCTGAGGTCCAAGAACAGCGCCACAAGGACATCCAGGCCTCAGCATCAAAAATATCAGATATTGTGGGTAGTGTAGCAAAGCTACTGGAAGACAGTATTGAAGCTTGGGTGAACCTACAAGTCCACCTAGATATAGGTAAGGTACAAGAAACCATCACTCTACGACAGGCAGAACTGGATACAGTCAGAGTAGAAATTAAGATGCTGCCTCCTATGCAGAAAATGGCTAAGGTGAAGTGAAGCAAGAAAATCCAGCAGGATATTGAGTCCTACAGGATGAAGGTAACAGTACTGGAAAATTTTCTATAGCCACTTGTTGATGAAGCATTGGAATTGAGCAATGCTGCAGAGAGTCAGCTCAAAGTTTTGAAGACCTATGATACTTTTGCGCAGGAAAAGGGTAATGACGTATCATCCTCAGTGTTACAAGAATTAGTGGAAAAAGAGAAAGTAGCTGATGACATTATACACAACCTCAACAGTCATTTCCAGATCCTTGCAAAGAATATTTTCCCACCAGAAGAGTCACAGAGTGCCCCAAGACGGGCCACAAGTGAGTCTTAGGGGCCTGTTGGGGCTCCGACCCTAAGGGTCCTTAGCTTTGGTAACTCCACGGTTTTTGTGGAAGTGTAAGTGGAGTTATGAACTAAAAATAGTCTTAGGGGTGTCGTGGGTGGGTCGAAACCCCTTTTTGTAATTAACCCTTGGTGTAAATCCAGGGTTAGGGTTTTGGGCGCCCATGGTTTAAGTCCATGGTTTTGTAAAAGTGCGCTATATAAATAGGCACTTATGTAAAGAAGTAGGGTTAGGTCTTTAATGATTATCTTACGAATCTATTGTAATGCAAAGATAAGAGATTGTATAAGAGTTTTTGTAAGAAGGTTAAGTCCCAGCTGTGTGCGTGGACGACCTCTGCAGCTGTGTGCGTAGAGGCCTGCTGCTGTGTGCATGGATTTGAGGACTGAAAGGATCTGCAGCTGAGTGCGCAGATCAGAACTATCATTTTAGTTTTAAAGAGTTGAATAAAATGTAGTTCTATGGACGTAACCCCTACACTGGGGGTGAACCACGTTACATCTGGTGTTGTGGTTCATTTTTGTTGATTTGTTATTATATTTTATGCACTGCTAAGTAAATAACTGATAAAGTAAGATTGTTGTTAATAACTAGCTTCGCTATGAATTCCTAGATAAGGGCTGTGCAAGTAACTGTTTGTTTATCTAACCATGAAGCTACATATTTGATAATAGAAGCATTGTGTTAAGTGATTATTAATAGTTAAAGACTAAAGGTACAGTAAGATTCTCTCTTCTGCTTGCAGAAACCTAATTCTGCAGCACCCCATAGCTGTTTCGGGTGAGATAGTAGCCTGTTCACAGTCTGCTGCCGAAAGGGCCAACACTGTGGGTCTTTTGTTGGTGTGAAGTGAAAGTTAAAACCCGGGTCTACCTAGTTAGCCCAACATCAGTGATCCTAGAGATCAATGTCAAACACATTCTCAGTTTCAGCAAGCCTCTTCTCTTTTGGCTCAAGTTTCTGAGAATCATCATCCAAAAAATTTTGCAGAAGATTCAAGAAATCTAGATTGGGATGCAGCTATGGATGAATAATATCGCTCCTTAATGGCGAACGATACTTGGGATCTTGTTCCTCTTGCAAAAGGAAGAAAACTTGTTAGATGTAAATGGGTCTATAGAACTAAGTATCCATCAGATGGAAGTGTTGAAAGACTTAAGGCAAGGTTAGTTGCCAAAGGTTTTCCCAAGTTGAAGGGATTGACTACAATGAAACCTTTTCTCCTGTCGCAAAAATGAACTCCATCCACCTTGTTCTTTCCCTTGCAGCCTTACATAACTGGGAAGTCCATCAAATGGATGTCAAGTATACCTTTTTACATCGTGATTTATAGGAGGAAATTTACATGGAACAACCTCCTGGATATGTTCAGGATAACTCTATCCTGGTCTGTCTCCTTAAGAAATACTTATATGGCCTTAAGCAAGCTCCTAGATATTGGTATGCCAAAATGGATAGCTTTCTCCTTGACATTGGTTTTTGTAGATGACATTCTGACCCCAATGTCTATAACAAGAAAGTAGGAAACCATCTCATCATACTTGTTCTTTATGTTGATGATCTTATCCTTACTGGTAGTGACCCTAAACTTATAACCTATGTGAAATCCAGTATTAAGCAAAATTTTGAAATGTCAGACTTAGGAAATTTGCATTATTTTCTTAGTCTCCAAGTCTTGCAAACCAAAGAAGGAATCTTTCTTTCCCACTCTAAGTATGCTTGTGACCTTCTTCATCGCTTCCACATGGAATATTGTAAACCATCCCCTTCTCCCTTCCATTCTGGAGTAAACGTTTCTGCCACTTGTACTTCCCCTCAAGTAGATGCCACCTTGTATCATCAGCTTGTTGGTAGTTTCTTATACTTGACTCATTCTTGTTCTAACATTTCCTTTGCCATCGGTCGTGTTTCCCATTATTTGCAAACACCTCATGAAAGTCATTGCAAAGAAGCAAAAAGAATACTTCAATATATTCGAGGTACAATTCAGTTTGGGATTCATTACAGTATAGGTGAGAAACCTTTGTTGGTTGGTTTCACTGATTCAGATTGGGCCGGCAATCTTGATGATCAAAATTCTACTGCAGGTTATGTTTTCAGTATGGGATATGGACCTGTCACTTGGGATTTTAAGAAACAACAAGCTCTTGCTCTTTCTTCAGTAGAAGCAGAATATCAAGCCGCAGTTAATGTCGAGCAGGAAGCTTTATGGCTTCGACATATCCTATTAACACTCCCTTTTTAACAATTGATTTGAGGGCTTGACTAAGGTTCGGTAAGGATCCCATCCCCTCGAATATCATGTGACCATCCTTCAACAAGGAAAGTAGCAGGTGTATTGTAGCATTGGGAATGATCCCTATTCAAGGGCTACAATTGATCGAAGGAGGATCAACGGTTTTGAACCACTTCGCATGAGCAAACATGCACAATCAAATTTTATGACCCAGAGTGTGAAACGTGTTAAAGACCGACAGCTTTCGACGGTTGAGATGAAGCCTGGGGCAGATCTACGTCCTACAATAATTTTGCACTCCATACTTGTTCAGGTAAAACCGCAATATCAAGTCACGAAAAGGGGTATAGGTTGCAAAGATCAACAGTCACGATGAAGAAGGAGATAGATCTATGGCTACGGTTCATTTCACAAGGTGAACTAGCACAGACGAATATTTGAGTTCTCTATTGTGAAAAAGGGTGGGGCCAATTCTCGATCGATGGATCAGGATGTATCATGATCCAAACTACCCACGGTGTTCAGAAGAGAAAGGTTGGCGGCAGGATGAACGGAACGTGGACGGCAGATATGGAAGAATCTTTTGATCGGTCGGCTAAGAAAGACTCCTAAGGTGCAGATCTCCCACCCAGTGTGGAAATGATAGTGGAGGGAGCGTTCACATGTGTAATATTCCTTGTCACAGATTGGCCAATTCCTCTGATGCCATTCGGGATATGCCTAAGGTGGAAGTCTTGTCCAGAGGCACAATTTTTTCGATTCGCGGGTGTGGCAGGTGTTCACTTCAATGGGAGCCATCCCGGTGAGATGCCTTTTGCGTGAGCTAGCCTATGGAAGGGAGGAAGGTTACCGGCAAATCCGCTACTCACATGACGCAGAGCCTACACAGTGTGGTGATAGTCCACTCTCTGCACTATTAGCACCTAATGGTGACTTGTAACAGCTTTTTATTCAGTAGTCTTAGCAATAGGATTGTATAAAAATGCTCCTGATAGAGGGAGAAAGGAGTTAGTGAATTGGATTGGGAAATAATCCTGGGCTGAGGCTCCCATTTGTAAAGCTTGATACTTGTGTATGAATAAATTGCAGTGGAAGACTACCATTCACAGCAAAGATTCCTGTGTTGTTGTTTTTCCCAATAAGTACTTCCTTTTACATGTAAATGTGTTTCCTAGTTTCCACTCCATTTTGTTTATTTCTTTTCATGCCTGCAACATAGGGTATAGTGGTTCAAAATTCATACTTGTTAATCTCTAGCTGTTGTTCCAGAAATTAACAATGGTTCTTCTAAAGTTACATGGAATTCATCTCCCTAGTGCTCCATGCAATGGAATGTCCCTCCTTGTCTTCTAAAATGCCTGCTAAAATCTCCTAATTGGGAAATCAGCAGCTATCTTGGCTTTGTTTGCTACCTTTCGTCATTCTTTCATCTGTAATCCTTTCTTGTGCAGGTTTCGAATCCATTTTCCCATGGTCCCTTATCCCCCAATAATCCTACCATGCACCTTCCTCAACATACTTTTCCCCATTTAGGATCCTAGCCCCCTGATTATGCTGACTGAAAATCCTTTGCGGAGTAAACTTTGGTGACACACAAGACTGGAAACCTTATGTGGAGCTTGTCCAATGACAAAGGAGATATCCCTCTCCAACTGCACAGAGCTGCAGGCACAACCTAAAGTGGTTCTGTTGTTACCCAGAAGCGAGCCCTTCCGCAACCTTTGGCACAATTTTGGTGCTATCAAATCGACACCGTTTCCTGGGACCAAACTTGAAGATCCTCTCTAGGAAGAACGACAAATATTTACATCTAACTGTTGATGGTGAACAATCAGTCAGACACCAAGAAGGTTGAGCGCTTTTCACCTGGAAACTCCACTCTTGAAGGATTCAGACTTCAACGACTCCGCTGGTGGTATAATCCATAAAATATAATGACCGAGGAAGGCTGGCCAATCCCACCTAGAAAATGGACCCCTCATAAAGCTCAAAAATGCACGGCGGAAGGTCCAAGCACTCGAGTTCACATTTCTTCTACGATGCCTTATCCTACCTTGTAAGTTTGCTCTTGTCTTTTTTGAAATTTGTCAAAATAGCTTTCTCTATCCCAACTCATCCTGAGCAGAGCCATGGACATATTCCTGTATATCCCTCTTTACGAACCAAAAGCATTGCGTCATCTTTTACATCTGATTTCGGCCTATATTTTCATCCGAGGGCTCTCGATATCAAAGGACACCCCTATGAGATTCATGAAACCTCAGGCGATAGTTTGGCTATCGTAGCTAACCTTGTCTCCCCCACTTCTCCAAGCCGATATAAACCACTGAAATTACCTCCTGTTATCCACGATTTTCCTACAAAATATTACAAGTACCTCACCAAGTTCATGGGAGAATCTGAAAACTTGACTGCTGAGAAACATGTACAAGCATTTGAGCATTTCTCTAATCTGTTCGAGATAGAACATGACTACATCTGCATGCGAATGTTTTCTCTATCCTTGCAAAGGAATGCCAAAGTATGGTTTAAACACTTGCAGCCTAATCCCATCAACACTTGGGAAGATCTTTCTTGCACATTCTTGAGGTTTTGGGGAAGGAGCCTTCCATTGGAGTAGATGCCTTCAGAGTTTTATTCTTTGAGGAGACATGAAGGTGAGGCCATATCCAGTTTTAATAGAAGACTCGCAATATTTTATTATAACATGCCTAAGGAGGTTCAACCTCTTGAGAATGTTTCCAAGATCTATTATGCAACCACCTTTCCTCCTGACCTGTCCTTGCTTCTTTTGGAGAGAAAATTGACCACCCTGTAGTAGATGTTCGATGATTTCTTGGAGGTTGAGGAAAACCTTAAGATGTCTAGGAAGCTGTTAGATCAGGACAATGGTGGTGAAATAACCAATGCATACAAATTGGTTGGGCCCTACAAGTAGAAGAAGGAAGCCTATGGTTCGTCAAAGATCTATCATGATATGCAAAAAGATGACCGACCCGAGGCTGAAATAAACAGTCCCATAGGACTTTTCTCTGAAGATGACGACCTTCCCCTCTCCTAGTCAACTAAAGACAATTTTGAGAAGGAGATTGGTGCACCTATGTATGACGAATATGAATAAGAGTACCTACAGAGAGAGTCGGCTGTTGAAATGAAACCTTCTGATGAAAGAAGTCTAAGTGCAATGCAAATTCAGGAGGTCGAAGTGAGAAGAGATCATGAGGGCATTGGAGGTGATAGCTTACCCTTATGCTATGCCTCTTTTGAATTGATAAGGAATATAATCAAGGCCTCCAAGAAAAATCAGAAAGAAATGGGGGTGGTGCAGGCCGAAAACTTGTACAAAAATGGAGGTGGATGCAACAGTTTACAGATAAACACTTTTTCTGATACTTTGTTTTCAGGAACACCGCCCCACCCGGAAGAAGTATTCCTACTCGATTCCAATGGAGAAGATGAGGACCTCCCTCTCGAAGCACATCAAACCTTCGCCGTAGAAATTTCAGACAAAGAGAGGGATATTCCATTAGAGAAAGATTCTAAGGGTCCTTGTCTGCAATCTCCCAAGTGTCAGCCTGATGACTCCCTAGAAGCGGGAAGCTCTGGATAGCTTTCACATGAGCAGGTAAAAGAACGTGATGGAGGTTTCCATGAATTCTATGACCCCGTGGCCAAATACATGGAGGGTCTAGGTGAAGGAAATGATTGGTTGCATCTCTGCCTTAAAGATCAGTTTGTTTATCATTCCCTTCTCCCATTATCTAATTTTTGTCCATCGAGCACCATGCAAGTTGCTTGATTGGCTTCACTAAAAGTTTGAATTTACTTAGTTGGACTTATGTACAAAGTAAGGTAGAGTAGGTAGGAGAAAATAAGCTCATATATTATCAAGCATTTCCTTCATTACTGTTTTCAGTTTGTTTCCATTTTCAGTTACCAACACAGGTTTAAAGTTGCCAACATGATTTGTAAGACTAGCACAAATTCGCTGTAGCAATAGCATGAAGCAGAATGGAGGTGTCCAAGAAAATACGAAGGATTCCCAATGGATTCGACACTTGGTCTATGGGGATTCTTTGCAACCTCGCTGGGAGGATAGCATCCCTCATGGAGCTGGTTGTTAACATTCTGTTTTTAACAGTTGATTCAAGGGCTTGACTGAGGTTCGGTAAGGGTCCCATCCCCCTGAATCTCATGTGACCATCCTTCAACAAGGAAAGCAGTAGGTGTATTGTAGCATTGGGCATGATCCCTATTCAAAGGTTGTGATTGATCGAAGGAGGATCAACGGTCCTGAACCACTTCGCACGAGCAAACATGCGTGATCAAATTTTATGTCCTGGAGTGTTAAACATGTTAAAGACCAGTGGCTTTCAATGGTTGAGATGAATTCTGGGGAAGATCTACGTCCTACAATAATTTTGCACTCCATACTCGTGCGGTTAAAACTGCAATCTCAAGTCACAAAAAGGGGTAGAGCTTGCAAATATCAACAACTGCGATCAAGAAGGAGATACATCTACAGTTACGGTTCATTTCACAAGGTGAACTAGCACGGATGAATATTTGAGTTCTCCGTTGTGAAAAAGGGCAAGGCCCATTATCGATCGAGGGCTCAGGACATATCATGATCCAAACTGCCCATGGTGTTGAGAAGAGAAAGGTTGGCGGTAGGATGAACAGAACATGGACGACGGATATGGAAGAATATTTTGATCGATCGGCTATGAAAGACTCCCGAGGTGCAGATCTCCCACCCAGTGTGGAAATGACAGCAAAGGGGGAGTTCACATGTGTAATCTTCCTCATCACAAATTAACTAATTCCTCTGACGCCATTCGGGATATGCTTGAGGTGGAAATCTTGTCCAGTGGCACAGTTTTTCCAGTTCATGGGTGTGGTGCGTGTTCACTTCAAGGGGAGCCATCCCGGTGAGGTCGATTTTGCGTGAGCTGGCCTATAGAAGGGAGGAAGGTAGCTGGAAAATCCGCTACTCACATGAGGAAGAGCCTACACAACGTGGCGATATTCCACTCTCTGCACTGTTAGCGCCTGATGGTGACTTGTAACAATTTTTTATCCGGTAGTCTTAGCAATAGGATTGTATAAAAACACTCCCGATAGAGGGAGAAAGGAGTTAGTGAATTGGATTGGGAGACAATCCTGGGCTGAGGCTCCCATTTGTAAATCTTGATACCTATGTATGAATAAATTGTAGTGGAATATTGTCATTCATAGTAGAGATTTTTGTGTTGTTGTTTTTCCCAATAAGTACTTTCTTTTACGTGTAAATGTGTTTCCTGTTTCCACTCCATTTTGTTTATTGCTTTTCATGCCTACGACATAGGGTATAGTGGTTCAGAATTCATACTTGTTATGCTCCGGCTACTGTTCCAGGCATTAACAATGGTTCTTCTAAAGTTACATGGAATTCATCTCATCGATGCTCCATGTGATGGACTGTCCCTCCTTGTTTTATAAAACACCCGCTAAAATCTCCTGATTGGGAAATCAACAGCTATCTTGCCTCTGTTTGCTACCTTTCATCATTCTTTCATCTGTAATCATTTCTTGCACAGGTTTCGAATCCATTTTCCCATGGTCCCTTATCCCCTAATAATCCCGCCATGCACCTTCCTCAACATACTTTTCCCCATTCAGGATCCTAGCCCCCTGATTATCCGGATTGAAAATCATTTGCGGAGTAGACTCTGGTGACACACAAGAGTGACAACCTTATGTGGAGCTTCTCCGATGATGAAAAAGAGATCTCTTTCTAACTGCGCAGGGCCAGAGGTGCAGCCTAAAGTGGTTCTATTGTTACCTGGAAGCGAGCCCTTCCGGAACCTTTGGTTCAATTCCGGTGCTAACAGATCCTTTCAAAGTTTGGATTCAAGCAGCAACAGTCGACTCCACTTTGGTGTGAAAATAAAAGTTCCATCAAGCTTTCCAAATATCCAGTTCTACATCAGCACAACAAACACATTGAGCTACACATGCACTTCATCAAAAATCTTGTTCATGATCGTGTTATTGAAGTGCTATATTGCCCTACAGATGATCAAGTTGCAGACATCTTCACCAAGTTTCTTACAGAAGCAAAGTTTTATAAACTTTGGTCTATGTTAGAAGTTTAGGAATGTGTCCTTAAGGGGGGATAGGCTCTAATGCCTCCTTCCTTCTCCTAATAGTGTCAATTTTGTAAATCCTTCAATCCTATCCCAAGTTGTTCTTAAGGGGAGATGTTAGGATATTTAGACACTTAGGAGTTAGTTAAGATCAACTTGTGTAATATATCCGTTAGGTAAAAGTGTGTTTCTTTAGTATGCATTAGTATGCATTTGTAAATATTCTAATATGATGGTCATGATATGTTCTAGACATAGAGTGATCCGACAGTTCAATTTCTCTTAGATCATACCTACCATTGATTTGTGGCTTAACACCTGATTGGTCCATGATCTCTATTTAAAGAGAATGGAGGGTCCTTGGCTAGTTGATCGATTATGAGAAGCTCATGTAACTTTCTTTATTTTGCATAATAAATTGCTCCAAGTATCTATTTGGCTGGGCCACGGACTGTTTCACTCTCAAGGGTTTTAACCACGTGACAAACATTAGTGTATTGATCTGTGATTCATTTGTGTGAAGTGCCTGCTCTAGGTGTTAGATCTTTTGGGAGTACCCTTTGTACCCGAACAAATTGTTCCAAGTCCATTAACAAATCAGGCCTAACATGAGCCGATCCACTGGGCTATCCCAAGTAATCGGTGTTCCACACTTCCGTCCATAGTGTACCTCAAAGGGACTCATCTTGGCGGAATTATGATAACCATTGTTATACGTAAACTATGCGAGGTGCAGGTCATCCTACCACTTCGTGGGATTATTCATGACATACATTCAGAGCATGTCCTCAGCAATTTCATTTACTCTCTCTGTCTGCCCATCTGTCTACGGGTGATATGCAATGTTGAATTTCAACTGCGTCTCCAATCTGAAGAATAAATATATCCAAAAGTTTCTTGTAAACTTAACATCTCGATCTGAGATAATTTCCTTGGGTATGCCATGCAATCTAAATATCTCTTTCAAGAAGATATCAACAATGTTCACGACCTTCTAGGTCGACTTCATAGGAATTAAGTTTGTTGCCTTTGACAAATTGTCGATGACCACAAAAATAGAATCATGTTGCTTCTTAATTTTTGGTAAGCCAGTGATAAAGTCCATACTAATGACCTCCCGCTTCCATTCTGGAACGGGAAACGACTGCAGCAATCTTGCAGGATGCTGATGCCCATCTTTGACTAGCTGGAATTCCTGACATTTTGCAATAAACATTGCAATGTTGGCCTTTAACTTAGGCGAGAAAAAGTGTCTCTTGACAGCAGATCTCATCTTTTGATATCTATTAAATTGAGCACATAGATCTATGGACAAACACACAAATCAGAAGATAGATCACACAATTTACTCAGTTATTGAAGAATGAAACAGTGCAAAAATGGCTTGCAGTTGTGAATGGTTTTCATTAATCAAAGAGTAATTAGATAGTAATTACAATGAAGTACAATGGCTTAAATAGCCACATGCAATTCGAATCCACATGAGGAAATTCGAATTGGTTAGACTCTAATTGACTGTAGGTAACTAAGACCTTGTCTAAATCACTCTCAGAGGACTCAATAGTTAACTGACCTTGTCTAAACCATAACCAGAGTTCATTGGAGTTCTAAAACAAAACTGAAGTGTTAAATTCAGTGTTTATTGAGGCTAACTAACTGTGGTAGGTGAGAAATGCGCACCTTCTCCATACATCCATGCAAACCTAGTGCTAACTGAATGTAGAGGACTAGAACTGAATGTAACTGACTCCTAACTTAGCTTGACTAGTCACCAACTCAACTGAACTGAACTTAGTTGGTTTTGACACTTCCAATGGCTCCTAAATTATAGGGATTGGTCTAGGAGGCTCCTAAACTGATGCATGGAAGTGAAATCAATGGTATTAGGCCTCAATTAGTGTTCCCCACCCTTTAGTAACTGAAACATGTGCCCCAATTAGGCCAAGTGTACCCAATGGTTCTAATGACTAAAAATAGATTGGATGGACTCCCGATTTAGACATGAATCCCGATTTAGACATATGACCAAATTGGTCAAGGGAGGATTAATAATCCTAACACCCCCCCTGAATGCTAACTTGGACAATCTATGGGCCTTGGTAACTAAGACCATAGGTCACCCATTACATCAAGTAAAGTAAATTAACTTCTTAAAATTAAGGTGATGGGGGAAAAACCACATGGGAAAAAATCCCCCCCCTCTAATTAAGCAGGTAAAATCAGGATCAATCTAGTTCTTCTATGCATAGGTATCCTGGGGCATGGCATGTGAACCTCTCCATCATTATTTCTGGAGGAATCTCCCTCTTTGGAAGAAGAATGATATGCTCAACTAAATCAGAAATATAGACAGCTGTCGGATGAAGACTGGACCCATGTAGAGCAACTCAAGTCAACTGATAAGTGAGAAAAGGTTCTTAAGTATTTAGAACATGTGAGGAACACTCAAGAAACTAATATGTTGTAGACATGAACAGAAAACCATGAGGGTTAAGAACAACCCCAAGTGTTAGGAGCAAGTGTCTAGGCGGATGCAAAAAAGCTTCCTCTTTACCAGTTCTGTGAGGAGATGAGCATGTGATCAATGGTAGAGAAGCACTAATACTATTGAGAGCGAGTGCTTGAGCTCCATAGTATGATATATCTTGTAAAATAGCTAATTAATCACATAATAAAATATCAGAATCCTCATAAGAGAAAACTAACACCAAATCCCCAGCAACAATTTTGAGGAAGAATTACGGTACTTGATTTTTCACACTGGAATTGGTGACAGCAGCTACAAGCATGATTGAAAGCTCTTGTATTTTAAAATATGAACCAAACAATATCATATCAGAAATTAAATCAGATCTAAATAGGTTAACAACAGATCCAAAAATGTGAAATGAAATCAAATCCCCAACATCAGTTTTGTAGGAGACTTGCAGTACTTGTTTGTTCACACTGTTAATGAGAACAACTACAAGCAGTACTGAAAGATTATGAATTTTATATATTAAACCAAGAAATATCATATCAGATCTAATTAATATCATATCATATCCAATAAGGTTAATATCAGATTGAAATAAATGGTTAACCACGACAATGGATGCACAACTTTCTTCCTCTTCAAAATTCTGAATTTTGGTGCATGCAATCCTGTAGGAATTTGTTGGAAGATCTAGATCATGAGGAGTGAATGGTTCACTCTAGTAATTTGATATTTATTCCAAATATCCAAGGTATTACATATTTTCACACCAGCAGAAACATTAGAGGGAGAAAAATCAAATTTATCTTCACTTTCGGAAGCAATTACTGTTAAATTTTGCACAGAATTCAAAGGAAAATAACCGGGGAATGTTTGCATGGAAGTGTAGGAGTGTTTTTATTCAATATTAGAGATTCAAATGTCTTCTTATATTTCATAAATATGAAGATATGATATATCAAATATCTCATGAACTTTCGGATCATCGGGAGAAGGAGTCACTACAAGGACACTATCTTCAATTCGAATTGACTGTGTAGAAGATTCTGCTTCTTCTTCATTTTGAACAACTTCATCAGAGAGAGTGGAGGATGAGAATTTTGGATAAAGAATGCTTATGGTGTTGGATATTCTCTCCAAAGTGCTATTATGATCCTCATCAATCATTCTAAAGGTTCTGTCCAATCTTGTCCAGAGTTCCTTTGGGTCTTCAGTAGATCTACTGAGGTAGCACAAGCTGGGAGAAAGACCCAATGCTATTCTTCCAAAAGTTGCATCACATTTATTCATCCAGCCATTCTCAATAAAACACTCTTCATCGATTCCAATAGACACCCCATAGAGACCTCATCTCATCATAGATGCAATCATCTTCTTCTTCCATTCTGAATAGTTTGAGAATAGGGAGAGAAGAGGAACTGATGAATCCATTCAAAGTTGTACCTGCAAAAACACAAAAGGGGCACCGTAAGGTCGAACAACCTGCACATTTCACATTTTCATCACAAACAGCATAGTTGATCAAACAAGCTTGATCAACAATTCCTTAACTTGGGTTATTAAGTGGTAAACCTTCTCCTTTTGGTGCAGAGCTGGAAGGAGCAATTTTGCTAAAAAATGATCCAGTAGGAGATCTGAGGAGGAGAAGTGCCTTGTACACCAAGGCTCTGATACCATATTAAATTGAGCACATAGATCTATGGACAAACACACAACTCAAAATATAGATCACACAATTTACTCAGTTATTGAAGAATGAAACAGTGCAAAAATGGCTTGCAGCTTTGAATGGTTTTCATTAATCAAAGAGTAATTAGATAGTAATTACAATGAAGTACAATGTATTAAATATCCACATGAGGAAATTTGAATTGATTAGACTCTACTTGACTGTAGGTAACTAAGACCTTGTTTAAATCACTGTTGGAGGACTCAATAGTTAAGTGACCTTGTATAAACTATAACCGGAGTTCATTGGAGTTCTAAAACACAACTCAAAACAACATTTAGTGTTTACTGAGGCTAACTAACTATGGTAGGTGAGAAATGTGTCCCTCCTACATGGAACCATGCAAACCTATCGCTAACTGAATGTAGAGGACTAGAACTGAATGTAATTGACTCCTAACTTAGCTTGACTAGTCACCAACTCAACTCAACTGAACTTGGTTGGTTTTGGCACTCCCAACGACTCCTAAATTGTAGGGATTTGTCTAGGAGGCTCCTAAACTGATGCATGCAAGTGAAATCAGTGACAGTAGGCATAAATTAGTGTTCCCCACGCTTTAGTAACAGAAAAATGTGCCCCAATTAGGCCAAGTGGACCCAATGGTGCCAGTGACTAAAAATAGACTGGATGGACTCCTGATTTAGACATGAATCCCGATTTAGACATATGACCAAATTGGATAAGGAAGAATTAATAATCCTAACACCGCGTTCCCTGAGCAGGGTGCCTAATGAAATTTTTTGAGGATGTTGGACTGAATATCCCCTCCTTCTAGAATATACAAGTGACCCTTGGACCATAGCAGTCCCGATTCATCCACCTTGTATTATTTTTGTTGTTGAAACAACCTATCCTTGTGGACTTTCTTGAGGATCTCTACATAGAAGGGGTCAACTCCTTTGGCCTCTCTAATCTTCTCATGCAAATCTGCATCGGTTTGAATCAAGGTTAGCTCATAAATCATATGAGTTCGTCAGCTCAAAGCATTGGCAACCTTATTCTCTTTTCCCTTAATGTGCTTAAGCTCGAAATGGTACTTGCTGAGGAAAGCCAACCATCTGGATTGCCTCACATTCAGATCCGGTTGATCAAATAAATAATTCAGACTCATATTGTCTTTCTTCAGAAGGAACTTCCTTCCCATGAGGTAGTGCCTACACATCCTCAAAGCATGGATGATGGCCACTAACTCAAGATCATGCGTAGGGTAATTTTTCTCATGCTTTTTCAACTTCCATGATTCATAATAGATCATGTGAATATTCTGCAAGAGAACTCATCCAAGTCCTTCCATGTTTGCATCTGTGTAAACAACGAAATCCCCATTAGGATCCGGAATTCGTAACATTGGTGCGATCATCAAAAGTTTCTTAATAATTTGAAAGTTTTCTTCACACTTAGTGGTCCATAAGTACTTACTTGCTTTCTTCCGTAAAGCGGTCATGGGGAAAGCAATTCTGGAGAAGTTCTCAATGAACTTTTGATAATATCTCTACTAATCCCAAGAATGACCTAATGTCAAGGACAGAAGTAGGGGTAGGCCAATCCTTTATGGCTTTAATATTTTCTGGGTCCACAACTATCCCTGTCTCAGAGATAATGTGACCTAGACACTATATCTGCGATTTGTAAAAATCGCATTTACAAAACTTAGCGTAAAGCTGGTGTTCTCTCAACACTTGTAGCACTACGCAAAGGTGTTCTTTGTGTTCTTCTTTATTCTTAGAATACACTAGTATGCCATCTATACAAACTAAGATGAACTTATCCAGATAATTACTGAATATTTTTTTCATCATACACATAAAGTTCGCAGGTGTATTGGTCAACCTGAATGACATCACTACAAACTCATAGTGCTCGTACCTTATACGAAAGGCGGTTTTGTGAATATCCTTGTCGTGAATTCATACCTGATGGTACCTAGAGCGCAGGTCAATATTTGAAAATATTTTTTCTCCTCCCACTTGATCAAACAAGTGATCGATCCTGGGTAGTGGGTAACGGTTCTTGATAGTCATTTTTTTCAACTCGCGGTAATCGACGCACATCCGTATTGTACCATATTTCTGGGTGTATCCACGAAGGTGGGTTACAATTTTTGGCAAGACGAATTCGGAAAAAACAAAAAAATGCACCTCCATCAATATTTTATTAAAGCCTCAATCGAGGTCTTAACAGCTCGATCTAGGGTTTATTCAACCCTCGATCGAGCTTTTATTAAATGCTCGATCGAGCTTCTGATAAATGCTTGGTCAACGGTTCAAGACCTCGATCGAGGTTTAAATAAATGTTCGATTGAGGGTTAAAGAAGACCTCAATTAAGCATCTTTAACGCCTATAAATAGGCAACAAATCCATTATGTTATTCACTTTGTCTATTGAATATGGGTCGCAGAGTAATTGGGTTATAGATGTGATTCCAATCAATCACATCTATAACACCAATTAATCCACAACTAATATATAACATAAAATATGGGGGAAACGCACCTCCCCTAGTAGTGCTCCATTACAGTACTATTTTTTGTTTTGAATTAGTTTAATGAACATTAAAAAACTTTTAACAATTGATTTCTCAAACCCTTGGCCCCATGACGATTTGTCAATGTCATGTTTTTTTTTTGTTTAATTTTCAAAGACATTTATTATTCACAGAGTTGGCTGAATTCAAATAAAATGATGTTGTAATTCTTTACGTCCCAGAACCTCAATCGAGGTTTTGGAAAACCCTCGATCGAGGTTTAGTAAACCCTTGATTGAGGTGTTGTTAAGATCTCAATCGAGGAATTTAAATAGCTCGATCAAGCTCTCAACCTCGATCGGGGGCCAAAAAAATAGAGAATTATCCCTCTTACAAGAAAATCAATGTTTCTCTGTGTCTTCTAGAGGTGTAAACCCTACCATTTATGGCACACAACTGAGAGGAGTTAATACCGATAGATTCACTACCGAATCCTCTATCCATTGAGGTATCATGCATGCATTTTGGAATTCATATGGGTTTCTTGTTTTAATTAGTTATAAAACTTACACTTAAAAAACCTGACAACAACTTGGAAGCAGCTCAAAGAAAAATAGGTATGGTGAAAAATAGACATCCAAAAATTTCGTAAAAATGCACAGCCCACACATCGACGCATCCTCTTCAAACGCGTATATTTGGTTTTTCAATTTTGGAAAGTTAGTGAAAAAAAAGATGGGATGGACACACATGTGTATAAAATGATGTTGAAATAAAATGTGGTCCCTTTCAGAAAATAATAAATAATTGTATATTGTGAAATAAATTAACAAAAAAATATGCAGGCCACAGCGCATTTTGTGTAGATCATGCTGATATATATATATTTAAATTATTAATGTAAGATTGAATTATTGGGGTTGGACAGAAGCCACTTATTAACTTCTTCAAATTTGTAAAGTGACACAGTTCATTAAATGCAAAATTTTACACATTAAATGACATCGCAATATTTTTAAAAAAATATCATTGGGAAGCCAACATAATATTCTACAAAATTTTTTTTACTACAAGTCGAAATTCACATGGCATATATGCGTTTCGAGGGCTTCTATCTAGCACATGAGTAAAAAATTAGGTTTTCATCACCAAATTTGGCCAAAAAGTGTTACCCACTTTCATGGATGCACCCTTCTTCTTTATGAACAAAATCGGTGCTCCCCAAGGGGATACACTGGGTCGGATATACCCTTTCTCTATCAACTTCTGCAACTACAGTTTGAGTTCCACCAAATTAGGTGCACTCATG
Organism: Pseudotsuga menziesii; assembly: GCA_001517045.1. Classification (NCBI taxonomy): domain Eukaryota; kingdom Viridiplantae; phylum Streptophyta; class Pinopsida; order Pinales; family Pinaceae; genus Pseudotsuga; species Pseudotsuga menziesii. The sequence continues at coordinate 319,288 of LPNX010196473.1, forward strand.
CAGTAAGGGGCTTTGGAGGCCAAAACTGATCCTGGGGTCAGTTCAATGGAAAAGTATAGGTCTCATTTCAGAGGTAGTTTGGGGATTTCCTCGAGAAACACATCCTTGAATTCTTCAAGAATGGGGAAGTACTCTATGTTTTTTTCCTTATCAGACTCTATGTCTAAGATGTTTACTACAAACAACTTGTAGCCTTTCCTAATGCATTTATTTTCTTGTAAGGCAGATATTTTTCTTACAGAATGTTGGCTGCAGGGCAGACCTGGGTTCTTATACTCTTATTTACCAACCAACAAAGAGACCCACAGTGTTGGCCCTTTTGGCAACAACCTACGAACAGGTTGCAATCTCACCTGAAACAGCTATGGGGTGCCACAAAATTAGGTTTCTACAGGAAAAAGAGGGATATTAATGTACCTTTAGCCTTAACAAATATTAATCATTCAACACAGAGCTTCAACAGTAACTTAATTAGCTTCGCAGTTTAGATAAACAGACTGTTACTTGCTCTACCCTTAACTGGGAATTCACAGCAAAGTTATTTCTTAACAGTTAATCTTACTTTATCATTTAACTATTTATCAAATGCATGAAAAAACATAACAGAAACGAAATAAACAGACACCACCACAACACAAGATATACATGGTTCACCCCCAGTGTAGGGGCTACATCCACAGAACTGCATTTTTATTCAACTCTTTACAAACAACAGTTTTGATCTGTGCACTCAGCTGCAGATATCTGCGCACTCAGCTGTAGATCTTCTCAACAACCCAAAACTGTGCACTTAGCCATAGAACCTTCTTCTGATCTGCGCACTCAGCTACAGATCCTTTCTTACAAAACCCTCTGTGCACTCAGCTGTAGAGGTCGTACACACACAGCTAGGACTTAACCTTAAACCCAAAATAGGCCTTAAATTCTTCGCATCAATTTATCATCATTCAAAAACCTTCGAAAAAACTCTTTCTTCTTTACATAAGTGCCTATTTATACTAGTGCACTATTACAATACCATGTGCTTAAACCATGGGCTTAAAAACCATGAGTTTAAACCATGGTTTATTTACAAAAATAGGGGGTTCAACCCAACCCCGACACCCTTAAGACTATTTTGGGCCGTAACTCCGCTTACAAACTTCACACCAAAACCGTGGAGTTTCCAAAATTAAGGACCTTCAAGGTCCGCGCCCCAATAGGCCCCTAAGACTTACCAGTGTCCCGTCCCAGGACACTCTACTACTTTTTCAGAGGGAGAATCTTGTTAGTGAAGATAGTAAACTACTTGTCGAGGCTGTGTATGATATCTTCGGCTGCTTGCTCCTTCTCAACCATCTCCTGCAATGAATCTGTCTTCTTCTAGTTCTAGTATATTCACTAGCCTTTCATTTAACATAGCTGGGTCATCCATCCCTATGAAGGCAGATATTCTGAGGCTAGGAACAATGTACTCCATGGGAATAACTGCTTCTTGTCCATATACCAGCCTAAAAGGTGTATGTCCTGTCAACTTCTTGCAAGTGGTTCTATAAGCCCATAATACTGCTAGAATTCTGAGATCCCAATCATTCCTGTTAACATTGCAAAACTTCGTCAAAGCGTGCTCAAGAATCTTGTTAAAGGATTCGACAGTTCCATTTGCTTGAGGATGGTAGGAAGTACTCTTCTGATGATATACTTGAAATTCTTCGGTCAATGCTTCAATAGTCCTATTCAGAAAATGTGATCCTTGATCACTCATAAGAATTCTAGGACATCCAAAACTTGACAAAATATTATCAAAGATGAACTTCGCAGCTGTAGTAGCGCTACAGTCCTTGACTGATTGAGCTTCGGCCCAATGAGTAAGGTAATCAGTTGCTATAATAATGTATCTTGCTCTGGATTTCTTTGCAGGGGGATTGATTGGTCCAACAAAATCAATAGCCCACTTTTCAAATTCTTGTAAAGTTACCTATGGAACTAGAGGTATCTCATCCCTCCTAGATGGTTTGCCTATCCTCTGACAAATATCGCAACTGTTGCAATACTCTCTTACATCGTTATGAATCGTAGGCCACCACAATCCTGCGGTTATAATCTTCTGTGTTGTAGCTTTTCCTGCATAATGACCACCTACTACTCCAGAATGTGCCTCAGCCAAAATCAATGGCTTTTCATGCTCCAAGACACATCTGCGCAGTATTTCATCTGGTCCCATCTTATATAGCTATCCTGCTATCAAGGTAAATTCAGCTGCTCTAACCACCAGCTGCTTCTTCTGCTGTTTTGTCATCTCAGAGGGTGCAAAACCTGTAGACAAGTATTGAACAATATCCTAAAAATAGTCATCCACCATCTGGGTGGCAAACAACTGGGCATCAGTAAGACCTTTGTCCAAACTAGTGGGTTCTTCTCCTAATTCGAGCCTTGACAAGTGGTCAGGCCCCAGGTTAATTCTTCCTGGCTTAACTATGATCTCAAAGTCATACTCCTGAAACAAAATCAGCCATCTGCATATCCTTCCACCTAACATAGGCTTGTTAACCAAATACATCAAATCAGAATGGTCAGTGAACATCTTAAAATGAGATCCTAACAGATAATGTCGAAACTTCTACAAGGCATAAACCATAGCTAGACCTTCTCATTCTGTCGTAGTATAATTCTTTTCTGTTGTAGACAATTTTCTACTTGCAAAAGCAATAGGGTGATCAATATTACCTTCACCTGACTGTGCCAATACTATACCTAAAGCAATGGAGGATGCATCAACATGAACATGAAACTCCTTATTCCAGTCAGGGAATACTAAGATAGGGGAATTACCATCTTTTCTTTCAAAATGTCCAAGCTTTCCTGACATTCAGATGTCCATTCAAACTTAATATCTTTCTTCAATTTCTTTTCCATAGGGGTTGTAATCTAAGCATATCCTTTAATGAATTTCCTGTAATATCCAGTATGACCAAGCATAGTGTGAAGTTGCTTAACAGACTTCGGAGGTGGTAAGTTCACAATAATGGCTATCTTCGCAGGATCCACCATCAATCCTTGCTTTCATACAATGTGACCTAACAGAATTCCAAAAGGTGCACAAAATATACACTTCTTCAAGTTCAATGGAATCTGATGCTGTCTACACTTGTCCAGCATAAGTGTTATACTGGCTATATGATCTTTCAATAAACCAAAGATAGTCCAATCATCAAAGTAAACTTCTAAAAACTTGTGAATAAATTCCTTAAATGTAGATATGACTACTCTAGAAAACATAGTAGGTACATTCTTCAATCCAAAAAGCTTAACAGTGTACTGAAAAGATCCCATTTCTGTAGCGAAGGTTGTTTTATGTCGATCCTCTAGAGAAATTATGATCTGATGGTAACCTGAAAATCCATCAGTGAAAGAATACACTTCTTGACCTCCAAAATTGTCTAAAACTTCATCTGTAAAGAGAGTAGGAAAAGGATCATGTAAACAGGCATCATTCAGCTTCCTCAGATCAACACAGATTCTGATTTCTCCCTTGGTCTTCTTTTCTTGTACTACCATAGGGCTGACCCATTCGGATTCTTCGACAGGATCAATGATTCCTGCAACGAACATCTTATCTAGCTCCATCCAGACTTTTTCTTTATACTTAGGATTTAGCCTATAAGGGCACTGCTTTACAGGCTTCGCATCAGGTTTCAAAGGGATTTTTATCACTCCTATATCACCAAGGATACCTTTCATTTCTGAGAACTTCGTCGGAAATAAGTCCTGATACTCATGGAGAAGTTTAGTCACTTTGCTTACCATTTCTTCATCCCAATAATCTCCAATGGTACCTGTTAACACCCAAAAATGGTTAACTACCTCATCTACCCCATTACATGGCTCATTTGTCCACTTTCCTACCATATCTCCATCAAAAACCCATAAAACC
>LPNX010196484.1:0-7500 GCA_001517045.1 Pseudotsuga menziesii
CTTAGCCATTTTTTTTCTCTTCTTCCCCGCGGGAAACCCCAACCTTCCCCGCGACTTAGCCTTTATTTTCACTTCTTCCCCGCGGGAAACCCCAACCTTCCCTGCGTCTTAGCGGTTTTTTTTTCTCTTCTTCCCTGCAGGAAACCCCAACCTTCCCCGCTAGTTTGCCATTTTTTTCTCTTCTTCCCCATGGGAAACCACAACCTCCCCCACAACTTTGCCATTGTTTTCTCTTCTTCCCCACGGGAAACCCCAAACTTCCCCTCAACGTAGCCATTTTTTTCTCTTCTTCCCGGTGTGAAACCCCAACCTTCCACGCGACCTGGCCGTTTTTTTTCTCTTCTTCCCTGCGGGAAACCCCAACCTTCCCCCCGACTTTGCCGCTTTTTTTCTCTTCTTCCCTGCGGTAAGCCCCAACCTTTTTGCCGTTTTTTTCTCTTTCTCCCCGCGGGAAACCCCAACCTTCCCCGCAACTTAGCCGTTTTTTTTCTCTTCTTCCCCGTAGGAAACCCCAACCTTCCCTGCCACTCTATCGTTTTTTTCTCTTCTTCCCCATGGGAAACCCCAACCTTCCCTGCCACTTTGCCGTTTTTTTCTCTTCTTGCCCGCAGGAAACCCCAACCTTCCCCGCGACTTAGCCGTTGTATTTCTCTTCTTCCCCGTGGGAAACCCCAACCTTCCCTGTCACTTAGCCGTTTTTTTTATCTTCTTCCCCGCGGGAAACCCCAACCTTCCCCGCAACTTTGCCATTTTTTTCTCTTCTTCCCCGCGGGAAACCCCAACCTTCCACGCGAATTAGCCGTTTTTTCTCTCTTCTTCCCCGTAGGAAACCCCAACCTTCCCCGCCACTCTGCCATTTTTTTCTTTTCTTCACCGCGGGAAACCCCAACCTTCCCCTCAACTTTGCCGTTTTTTTCTCTTCTACCCCATGGGAAACCCCAACATTCCCCCCGACTTTGCCTCTTTTTTTCTCTTCTTCCCCGCGGGAAGCCCCAACCGTTTTGTCATTTTCTTCTCTTCTTCCCCGCGGGAAACTCCAACCTTCCCTGCCACTCTGTCGTTTTTTTCTCTTCTTCCCCTCGGGAAACACTAACCTTCCCCGCCACTTTGCCATTTTTTTCTCTTGTTCCCCACAACTTTGCCATTTTTTTTCTTCTTCCCCGCGGGAAACCCCAACCTTCCCCGCGACTTTGCCACTTTTTTTCTCTTCTTCCTCCCTGGAAGCCCCAACCTTTTTTCCATTTCTTTCTCTTCTTCCCCACGACTTAGCTGTTTTTTTCTCTTCTTCCTCGCAGGAAACCCCAACCTTCCCCTCGACTTTGCCGTTTTTTTCCCTTCTTCCCCGTGGGAAACCCCAACCTTCCCCCCGCATTTGCCTCTTTTTTTCTCTTCTTCCCCACAGGAAGCCCCAACCTTTTTGCCGTTTTTTTCTCTTCTTTCCCGTGGGAAGCCCCAACCTTCCCCGCGACTTAGCTGTTTTTTTTCTCTTCTTCCTCGCAGGAAACCCCAACCTTCCCCGCCACTCTTTCGTTTTTTTCTCTTCTTCCCCACGGGAAACCCCAACCTTCCTCGCGACTTAGCCGTGTTTTTTCTCTTCTTCCCCATAGGAAACCCCAACCTTCCCCACCACTCTGTCATTTTTTTCTCTTCTTCCCCTCGGGAAACCCCAACCTTCCCCGCCACTTTGCCTTTTTTTTCTCTTCTTTCCCACGGGAAACCCCAACCTTCCCCTCGGCTTTGCCATTTTTTTCTCTTCTTCCCCGCAGGAAAACCCAACCTTCCACGCGACTTTGCCATTTTTTTCTCTTCTTCCCTGCGGGAAACCCCACCCTTCCCCACGACTTTGCCGTTTTTTTCTCTTCTCCCCCGCGGGACCCCCCACCCTTTTTGCCTTTTTTTTCTCTTCTTCCTCGCGGGAACCCCCAACCTTCCCCGCCGCTTTGCCATTTTTTTCTCTTCTTCCCTGCGGGAAACCCCACCCTTCCCCACGACTTTGCCGTTTTTTTCTCTTCTCCCCCGCAGAAACCCCCACCCTCCCCCGCCACTTTGTCATTTTTTCTCTTCTTCCCCATGGGAAACCCCAACCTTACCCACCACTTTGCCGTTTTTTTCTCTTATTCCCCGCGACTTAGCCATTTTTTTTCTCTTCTTCCCCGCGGTAAACCCCAACCTTCCCCGCGACTTAGCCATTTTTTTTCTCTTCTTCCCCACGGGAAACCCCAACCTTCCCCGCGACTTTGCCGTTTTTATCTCTTCTTCCATGCGGGAAACCCCAACCTTCCCCACGACTTTGCCGTTTTTTTCTCTTCTTCCCCGTGAGTTTGCCGTTTTTTTCTCTTCTTCCCCGCGGAAAACCCCAACCTTCCCCGCAATTTTGCCATTTTTTTTCTCTTCTTCCCCACGGGAAACCCCAACCTTCCCCACTACTTAGCCATTTTTTTCCCTTCTTCCCCGCGGGTAACGCCAACCTTCCCCACCACTTTGCCATTTTTTTCTCTCCTTCCCCGCGGGAAACCCCAACCTTCCCTGCGACTAAGCCATTTTCTTTCTCTTATTCCCCGTGGGAAACCCCAACCTTCCCTGTCGTTTTTTTCTCTTCTTCCCCGTGGGAAACCCCAACCTTCCCCGTGACTTAGGCGTTTTTATTCTCTTCTTCCCCGCACGAAACCCCAACCTTCCCCGCCACTCTGTCATTTTTTTCTCTTCTTCCCCGCCACTTTGCCTTTTTTTTCTCTTCTTCCCCATGGGAAACCCCAACCTTCCCCGCGACATAGCCGTTTTTTTTCTCTTCTTCCCCGCGGGAAACCCCAACCTTCCCCTCGAATTTGCCGCTTTTTTTCTCTTCTTCCCCACGGGAGGCCCCAACCTTTTTGCCGTTTTTTTTCTCTTCTTCCCCGCGTGAAAGCCCAATCTTCCCCGCGACTTAGCCGTTTTTTTCTCTTCTTCCCCGCAGGAAACCCCAACCTTCCCCGCCACTCTGTCGTTTTTTTATCTTCTTCCCCGCAGGAAACCCCAACCTTCCGCACAACTTTGCTGCATTTTTTTTCTTCTTCCCCATGGGAAGACCCAACCTTTTTGCTGTATTTTTCTCCTCTTCCCTGTGGGAAACCCCAACCTTCCACGTGACTTAGCCATTTTTTTTATTTTCTTCCTCGCGGGAAACCCCAACCTTCCCTGCCACTCTGTCGTTTGTTCTCTTCTTCCCCACGGGAAACCCCAAGCTTCCCCGCCACTTTGCGGTTTTTTTCTCTTCTTCCCCACGAGAAACCCCAACCTTCCCCGCGACTTAACCGTTTTTTTCTTCTTCTTCCCCATGGGAAACCCCAACCTTCCCCGCGACTTAGCCATTTTTTTTTTCTTCTTCCCCGCGGGAAACCCTAACATTCCCCACAGATTAGCCATTTTTTTTCTCTTCTTCCCCGCGAGAAACCCTAACCTTCCCCGCGACTTTGCCGTTTTCTTCTCTTCTTCCCCGCGGGAAACCCCAACCTTCCTCTTGACTTTGTTGTTTTTTTCTTCTTCTTCTGCCTGGGAAACTCCAACCCTCCCCGCGACTTAGCCGCTTTTTATCTCTTTTTCCCCACGGGAAACCCCAACCTTCCCCTCGACTTTGCCGCTTTTTTTGCTTTCTTCCCCGCGGGAAGCCCCAACCTTTTTTCCATTTTTTTTTCTTCTTCAACTCGGGAAACACCAACCTTCCCCGCGACTTAGCCATTTTTTTCTCTTCTTCTCCACGGGAAACCCCAACCTTCCCCGCAACTTTGCCTGTTTTTTCTTTTCTTCACCGCGGGAAACCCCAACCTTCCCCGCAACTTTGCCGCTTTTTTCTCTTCTTCCCCGCGACTTAGCCATTTTTTTTCTCTTCTTCCCCACGGGAAACCCCAACATTCCCCGCGGCTTAGCCATTTTTTTTCTGTTCTTCCCCTCAGGAAACCCCAACCTTCCCCGCGACTTTGCCATTTTTTTCTCTTCTTCCCCGCAGGAAACCCCAACCTTCCCTACGACTTAGCCATTTTTTTTCTCTTCTTCCCCGAGGGAAACCCCAACCTTCCCCACGACTTAGCCATTTTTTTCACTTCTTCCCCGCGGGAAACCCTAACCTTCCCCGCGTCTTAGCCATTTGTTTTTCTCTTCTTCCCTGCAGGAAACCCCAACCTTCCCCGCCACTTTGCCATTTTTTTCTCTTCTTCCCCGCGAGAAACCAAAACCTCCCCCGCAACTTTGCCGTTTTTTTCTCTTCTTCCCCGCGGGAAACCCCAACCTTCCCCTCGACGTAGCCATTTTTTTCTCTTCTTCCCGGTGTGAAACCCCAACCTTCCCCGCGACTAAGCCGTTTTTTTTCTCTTCTTCCCCGCACGAAACCCCAACCTTCACCCGTGCGACTTTGCCATTTTTTTTCTCTTCTTCCCCGCAGGGAACCCCAACCTTGCCCGCCACTCTGTCTTTTTTTTCTCTTCTTCCCCGTGGGAAACCCCAACCTTCCCCACCAATTTGCCATTTTTTTCTCTTCTTCCCCGCGGGAAACCCCAACCTTCCCCGCAACTTAGCTGTCTTTTTTCTTTTCTTCCCCTTGGGAAACCCCAAACTTCCCCGTGGCTTAGCCGTTTTTCTTTTTCGTCTTCCGTACGAGAAACCCCAACCTTCCCCGCGGGAAACCCCAACCTTCCCCGTGACTTTGCCTATTTCTTCTCTTCTTCCCCGTGGGAAACCCCAACCTTCCCCGCGACTTTGACGTTTTTTTCTATTCTTCCCGACGGGAAACCCCAACCTTCCCCGCTACTCTGCCATTTTTTTCTCTTCTTCCCCAAAGGAAACCCCAACCTTCGCCGCCACTTTGTCATTTTTTCTCTTCTTCCCCACGGGAAACCCCAACCTTCCCCGCCACTTAGCCGTTTTTTTCTCTTCTTCCCCGCGGGAAACTTCAACCTTCCTCACCACTTTGCCGTTTTTTTCTCTTCTTCCCCGTGGGAAACCCCAACCTTCCCCACCACTTTGCCATTTTTTTCTCTACTTCCCCGCGGGAAACCCCAACCTTCCCCGCTACTTTGCCATTTTTTTCTCTTCTTCCCCGTGGGAATCCCCAACCTTCCCCTCGACTTTGCCGTTTTTTTCTCTTCTCTCCCGCGGGAAACCCCAACCTTCCCCACCACTTTGCCGTTTTTTTCTCTTCTTCCCCGTGGGAAGCCCCAACCTTCCCCTCAACGTAGCCGTTTTTTTCTCTTCTTCCCGGTGTGAAACCCCAACCTTCCCCGCGACTTAGTCGTTTTTTTTCTCTTCTTCCCCGCGAGAAACCCCAACCTTCCCCCCGACTTTGCCGCTATTTTTATCTTCTTCCCCGCGGGAAGCCCCAACCTTTTTGCCGTTTTTTTCTCTTCTTCCCCGTGGGAAATCCCAACCTTCCCCGTGACTTAGCCGTTTTTTTTCTCTTCTTCCCCCCAGGAAACCGCAACCTTCCCCGCCACTCTATCATTTTTTTCTCTTCTTCCCCATGGGAAACCCCAACCTTCCCCGCCACTTTGCCATTTTTTTCTCTTCTTGCCCGCAGGAAACCCCAACCTTCCCCACGACTTAGCCGTTGTATTTCTCTTCTTCCCCGCGGGAAACCCCAACCTTCCCCGTCACTTAGCCATTTTTCTTATCTTCTTCCCCACGGGAAACCCCAACCTTCCCCGCAACTTTGCCATTTTTTTCTCTTCTTCCCCGCGAGAAACCCCAACCTCCGCCTCGACTTTGTTGTTTTTTTGTCTTCTTCCCCACGGGAAACCCCAACCTTCCACGCGAATTAGCCGTTTTTTCTCTCTTCTTCCACGAAGGAAACCCCAACCTTCCCCGCCACTCTGTCATTTTTTACTCTTCTTCCACGCGGGAAACCCCAACCTTCCCCGTGACTTTGCTGCTTTTTTCTCTTCTTCGCTGTGGGAAATCGCAACCTTCCCCGCGACTTAGCCGTTTTTTTTCTCTTCTTCCCCGCGGGAAACCCCAACATTCCCCGCGGCTTAGCCATTTTTTTTCTCTTCTTCCCTGCAGGAAACCCCAACCTTCCTCGCGACTTTGCCGTTTTTTTCTCTTCTTCCCTGCGGGAAACCCCAACCTTCCCCGCGACTTAGCCGTTTTTTTTCTCTTCTTCCCCGCGGGAAACCCCAACCTTCCCCGCGACTTAGCCTTTATTTTCACTTCTTCCCCGCAGGAAACCCCAACCTTCCCCACGTCTTAGCCATTTTCTTTTCTCTTCTTCCCTGCAGGAAACCCCAACCTTCCCCGCCAGTTTGCCATTTTTTTCTCTTCTTCCCCGCGGGAAACCACAACCTCCCCGCGGGAAACCCAAAACTTCCCCTCAACGTAGCCATTTTTTTTCTCTTCTTCCCGGTGTGAAACCCCAACCTTCCCCACAACTTGGCCATTTTTTTTCTCTTCTTCCCCGCGGGAAACCCCAACCTTCCCCCCGACTTTGCCGCTCTTTTTCTCTTCTTCCCCGCGGGAAGCCCCAACCTTTTTGCCGTTTTTTTCTCTTCTTCTTTGCAGGAAACCCCAACCTTCCCCATGACTTAGCCTTTTTTTTTCTCTTCTTCCCCGCGGGAAACCCCAACCTTCCCTACCACTCTTCCTTTTTTGTCTCTTCTTCCCCGCGGGAAACCCCAACCTTGCCCGCGACTTAGCCATTTTTTTTCTCTTCTTCCCCGCGACTTTGCCATTTTTTTCTTCTTCTTCCCCGCGGGAAACCCAAACCTTCCTCGTGACCTACCCACTTTTTCTCTCTTCTTCCCTGCGCGAAACCCCGACCTTCCCCTCGACTTTGCCGCTTTTTTTCTCTTCTTTCCTGCAAGAAGCCCCAACCTTTTTGCCGTTTTTTTCTCTTCGTCCCCACGGGAAACCCCAACCTTCCCCGCGACTTAGCCGATTTTTTCTCTTCTTCCCAGCTGGAAACCCCAAGCTTCCCCGCACTTTGCCGTTCTTTTCTCTTCTTCCCCGTGGGAAACCCAACCTTCCCCGCGACTTTACCATTCTTTTCTCTTCTTCCCTGCGGGAAACCCCAACCTTCCCCGCGACTTAGCCGTTTTTTTTTCTTCTTCCCCGTGGGAAACCCCAACATTCCCCGCGACTTAGCCATTTTTTTTCTCTTCTTCCCCGCGGGAAACCCAAACCTTCCCCGCGACTTTGCCGTTTTCTTCTCTTCTTCCCCGGGGGAAACCCCAACCTTCCCCGTGACTTTGCTGTTTTTTTCTTCTTCTTCCCCCTGGGAAACTCCAACCCTCCCCGCGACTTAGCCGCTTTTTATCTCTTTTTCCCCACGGGAAACCCCAACCTTCCCCTCGACTTTGCCGCTTTTTTTGTTTTCTTCCCCGCAGGAAGCCCCAACCTTTTTGCCAATTTTTTTCTCTTCTTCCACGCGGGAAACCCCAACCTTCCCCGTGACTTAGCCGTTTTTTTCTCTTCTTCCCCACGGGAAACCCCGACCTTCCCCCCAACTCTGTCATTTTTTTCTCTTCGTCCCTGCGGGAA
>LPNX010196484.1:12500-22500 GCA_001517045.1 Pseudotsuga menziesii
GCCCGCCAACCAACACCACGAGCATGCAGGTGCGCAGTGGCCCGCCCATTGGGCGCATGCTTCATTCCTCGATCACCGCAACGGTGAAACAATGGGTAGGAACCCGACCGCGCTTGTGCTGATACAACGACCTGTGCTGGTTTGTGCCTCGAGCCGAGTGGTGGACCAACTTCTCAGTCGTTCCGCATCCGACTGAGGCACATCGCCAGCCTCCATCCGCTTCCCTCCCGACAATTTCAAGCACTCTTTAACTCTCTTTTCAAATTCCTTTTCATCTTTCCCTCGCGGTACTTGTTCGCTATCGGTCTCTCGCTCATGTTTAGCCTTGGATAGAATTTACCACCCAATTAGGGTTGCATTCCCAAACAACCCAACTCACCGACAGTGCCTCATGGTGCAGCAAGGTCTAGGCCCGATGGGGCTGTCACCCTCTCAGGCGCCCCCTTCCAGGGAACTTGGGCCTGGTCCGCCGCTAAGGACGCTTCTACAGACTACAATTTAGGCGGTGCTGCCACCCGATTTTCATGCTGGGCTCTTCCCGGTTCGCTCGCTATTACTAGGGGAATCCTTGTAAGTTTCTTTTCCTCCGCTTAATTATATACTTAAACTCAGCGGGTGTTCTCTCCTGAGTTTGGGTCGCATTATGTAGGAGCCCGACATATCCAGCCGAAAAGATGGATAGCGGGCAAGCCAAGTTCCTGCAATGCCCCGCCCTCCTTGCACTGATTCGCACCCTGCCTAAGGGGAAAAATACCACCACTGATCCATACAAGGTAGTGGGCATCGCATGCATTTTAGCTGACCGCACCGCATAGGGCCCAGAAAGCCATCTCCACTCCTGCCCCCGACTTGCGGGGGAGTGCGTTTGTTGGATGCGACGCCCAGACAGACGTGCCCTCGACCGAGGCCTCGGGTGCAAATTGCGTTCAAAAACTCGATGATTCACGGGATTCTGCAATTCACACTAAGTATCACATTTCGCTACGTTCTTCATCGTAACGAGAGCCAAGATATCCGTTGCCGAGAGTCATTTCACGTAGTTTACAGACAAATCCCCCACCCACACGGCGGAGTGCAACTGCGACCAATAGAAAAATCCTGCGACGCATATGCTGCATCTGTATAACGATACCATTCAGAGACGAGCCTCATGCGAGGCAGGTCAGAAGCGCACCGGGTGGGATGGATGGGCCTCGACGAGAGCATCGCTCGCGAAGCCAGAGTGGGGCACTCAAAAAGCAATCAAGTGGAGGACTAGGGTGGCCAACCCAGCAGCTTGCGCTACGTTTCATCCATCCATCGACCACCTCAAGGAGCAACCAAGTGGAGGACTAGGGTGGCCAACCCAACAGCTTGCACCGTGTTTCATCCATCCATCGATCGCCTCTCGAGAGTGTCCCCAATCAGCAAATGCAAAGGCAAAACGAGGCAGGGCACGTTGCTACCCAACAAAAACGACAACCACGAGCGCTCCAAGAGGCTCAAGGATTCCGCCAAGGAGCATCGTGCCAACATGTCTCTTGCAAATCGAGGCCAATAGCAAACAATTCCAATGAAGTTGGATTCGTGGGGAAGGACCCCTGAGCTCCGATGCCAAATTTCGTCGAGGCAATTGCAGGCAACAATTGAGTGGAGGACTAGGGTGGCCAGCCCAAACGGGTTTCCCCGCCTTTTCATCCTCCGTCCAATGATTGAATCCTCACAATTAACCCCTCACAAAAGGGATGGAAAACGGGGCACAAGGTTCCCTCACCAAGAGCCAGCAACAGAAGGAAGGAAAGCTGACAGTGACGTATGCAAAGGCAGGCGGGGGTAGAGGACAACCAAGGGAATCTCGCTATATATGTGCATTTTTTCCTTCTGTATTTTCCCTTCTGTATATATGCATATAATTTTTGCCTTCTGTCACAACAGGATTTGAACCCGAAATCCAACATCTGAATCCAATGTCATCTGAGATTTCGTACGGATGTGTCGGACAACAATCATTGAAAAGAACGGTGATCAGGAAAGTTTAATAGCGCCCTTGAATATCTGACACCTCAGGTGTCGGATATTCGACTCACCAGAGTGTTGAATATCCGACGGTATAGTGTCGAATATCCGATGGTATGTCGACCCAAAAGTGTCACATATCCAACCCAAGAGTGTTGGTTTTTTGACCGATTAGAGTCAGATATCCGATGGTATGTGTAGGTTTTTTTTTTTTTAAATAATGTAAGGTTTGAAAGATTTGAAATTTTTGGTCCCATATTTTCAACGGTAACTATCTTCAAGATGTCGAATATCCGTCGCCGGGCCATTATAAATATAATTTTTTTTAAACATTTCGACATGTTTGTTGTAGAAGCGATGAACGATTTGTGAAATTATTTGTTCCTCAAAGGACGATTTGCAAAAATTATTTGTTCCTCGACAAACGTTTTCAGGAATTGTTTTATTCTTCAACGGGCGGTTGTGGGATTTTTTTTTCTTTGACAGACAGTTTGCTGGGAGTTTTTTATTCTTCGACTTTTCTCCATTTGACAAAATGTTGATGCATGGAACTTGATTTTTTAAGACAACCGGTTATACTCATTCACGAAGTTTGTGACAAAATGTCAAATAAAAATATTCTGGATCCAAACGAGGACAACCGACAATTGCTTGCTAGACTATGGGTTGCAGGGAAACGAAGGGGCGATGGAAAATGTTATTGTTTGTGTACTCGATGTGGGGGATTTAAGAGGAGAAGAATATTGATCTCAACAGCCACAAAACATTGCAGGGAACATGGACAAACTAAGGGGGGGAACGAATATCGTCCATTTGTAGGTTTAACATTATAAAGTTTATTTTATTCTTTGTTTTGGTAATTGTATGTATTATTTTTATTTTTCATATATTAATGTATATCTATTGATGTTTCCATGTATTTATATTAAAGGAAAGACAACCTACAGCAGATTGTCCAGAGGAAGTGCTTTTAGAACAAGCCCAGGATAAGGATCATAGAGTGTGTATGTTTAATGGAGAACAAGTGAATGATCATATCGAACAAGATGATCATACCAATAATGTAATTGAAGATGATGGTACAAATACATTGATCCATGATTCATTTAATGTTAGAATGGATGATGACGATGATATTGATAATGAAAATGATGATGTTCACGATATACCTCTTCTCAATAAGGCATATGAACCCCTTTATGAAGGCTCCAAAATAAATCTTCTCTCAGCTGTATTGTTGATAATGAACTTGAAGGTTATGAATGGTCTTTCAAACATTGCAATCACACGGATGCTAAGGTATGTAAAATAATCCATCACATATATAGGATCGTGATAAAGTTTATATGTATTCCTCTAACAATTGTATTGTTAACTCATTATTGATCATCGTACAGATGAAGCATGTTTCGTTAATATTATTTATTTATTACATTAACTTTTTTTTATTTTTTTGTAGCTTGATAGCTGAATTTTTGTTACCACCATCAAATATTTTACCTTGCACATATCGAGATTTATCTTCCATCATGAAAGAGATTGGAATGCATTATGAATCAATTCATGCATGCCCCGATGACCATGTTATATATTATAATCAGCATGAATTTGCAACAGAATTTTTGGAATGTCATGTAAGTAGATATCATGCAGATAAATTAACAAAAAAGGTGCCTTAGAAGGTTCTTCGTTATATTCCCATCATTCCACGTTTGCAACGACTGTTCAGGTGAAAAAACATAGCTCAATTTATGGATTACCATGCCAGGAACAGAAGTCAAGATGATGTTATCTGAATGCCTACACATGGTTCTGATTTTAGAGATATGGAGGAAAATTGGCCTCGCTTTAAAGAAGAACCACGTAATCTTAGGATCTCTTTGGCAGCAGATGGTGTTAATCCATTTGCATAGATGAAATCCATTTACATGGTGTAGCCTATTTTTGTTATCAACAATAACATTCCTCCATGGTTGTCAATAAAGAGGGAGCACATAATGATGTCGATGATTATTCCAGGTTTTTTTGTCTACAAATTGTTTTATTTATAATGTGGTTGTGGCATCTCATTTGTCATATTATGTTTCCTAATTTCATATATATATCTATTATTTCAGTCTTGTGCATGGTTTATATATCTTAATGGTTCTCATAATGATATATTTTATATGTACTTCAAATCAATCAGGTAAGTTCCAAGTCAAAGATATGAATGTATGCATCGAACCTCTTATAGATGAGCTATTGAAGTTATGGAATGGCATCACTATGTATGATGTATCTAGACCAATACGACAAATGCAATTTCAATTCCATGCAATGGTTGTATGGACAATACACGATGCCCCTGGGTTAAGTTCATTTTGTGGTTTGTAATTTTAAGTTCCACTTTAATTGCATTTAATTATATGGAGTAGTTAGAATAGTTTATATATGAATATATTTGACATAGATATTCCATATCTAAATATTCTAGGTCTTCAGACAAAGGGTAAATTTGCATGTCCAGTTTGTGGTCCTAAGATAAAATCTCGTCGTTCAAAAAGCTTAAGAGGAGGTGTTTGATGAGTATAGGAATTTCCTCTCTAAGAATCACAGGTATAGAACAACTGAAAAAAAATCTTTTCAATGGGAAGCAGGAGACTGCATTAAAACCACGGAGAATGACACCTCACCTTTGGAAGATGCAATACAATAGAAATCATCATCATGGTATGTATGGATCATCGTATATGAATTGTTATGTATTTTAATTTTAATTGTGAGTTGTTTACTGTAGTGACCATATTTGATTTATGATGTAATTTATTTATAAACTAATATTCATGATGTCCATCGTGATCATGAAGGCATTAATGGGCTTCCACAAGGAATGAAAAGTTATCCTATTCAATTCAGCAGGTTGCCCTACTATGAGCACCTACAAATTGCTCATGTGTTTGATACAATACATATTGGAAAGAATGTTACTGAAACCTTATGGCGACTACTAGAGCTAAGGAGGGAGAAAGATAAAGTTGTGAAAGCTTGCAAAGACATTCAAGAAATCAACCATCCAATGAAAGACGTCATCCAATTTCATACCAACGGAGAACAAGTTAATATAAACTCAATTCCATGGATGTTTATGGAGCAACAAAGCAATGTTGTCAAAGAAGTAATGCGGAAAATTAAATTTCCCATTGGATTTTGTGAGAACTTGAAGAATATCATAACCAAAAAAGGTGATTTTGCGGGGGTCAAAACACATGATTGGCATGTCTTCATCAAGGTAATTATTATTTTTATGTCCATATAATTTTTTTTTCATTTTATTGCGTATATTTTTTTTCTTGTTTGTATACTATTTGTTTAATAAATGGCATGGTTTGTATATTGATACAGTATGTTCTACCTCTCTCTCTCCCGGACAACTTCGACAACAATGTCAAATAAGTTATATATAATCTTGGTAAATACATGAGGTAACTAGCGATTACTTGCATGTGCTTAGTGTTTCTTTAATTCTCTGTATAATTTATATTTGTTTTTTTGTGCACTATTTCAGCATATATTGTAATTTAATGTTTATTTTTGTTAAATATCGTTATTGGTTTGCGTCACTTGTAGATGGTTGACATCTAAAGAAATCCATAAAGAATATATAAAGTATTGGAGGAGAGAAATTCCTCGTCTCATGTTTGAAATGCAGAAGCATCTACCATCGGCATTTTTCAATGCACAAGAACACTACCTCATACACCAAGTTGAGGAGATTGAGTTGTGTGGACCTGTGCACTCAAGGTCCATGTGGATGGTTGAGAGGCACTTGAAATTTATGAAGGGTTTGGTGAGACAACGAGGAAATGCTGAGGGTTCTATGATGGAAGGATATACAATATACCAAAACATGTTGTATGTTAGTGAATATCTTCCTATTTTAGCGTCAAAGCTCAATTTACATCGCATTTGTGATCTGGACTCCAATAAGGGGAAAGGTAGATTGAGGAAGCTGAAAGGTAATTATTAGCTAGTTGATGTTTATTATATCATTCACATTATAATTGTATTTTCTAGTTATAATTGCTTCAATTAAGAGCATATACTTTGTTCATGAGATTTACACCTTTCTTTGATTTTAATGGTTATTGTCATTAAACAGTTGGTCAAGAATGGGATGCAATTCATTTATACATCGCAAACAATCTTGAATGGATGAAGGTATGGATTGAACGATGCAAACAATGGGGCCATGGAATATCATGGGAAGGTGTGGCTTCATTGGTAAAAGCAGCACAACGCAATGGAGATATAAATCTAACAGAAAGGGAAATCGATTTGGCATATAGTGTAAAAGATAAAATGACAAACATATAATTAATCAATCCCTCTAAATCTTTTATTTTTCAAATTACATTTTGACGTACATGTTCTTCTTTTCCATGTATTGATGCATAAGGACTGAATGGTTGTGTAATATTTTTGTGTATTGCTTATTGCAGGTAAAACACCATAAGGCTATGGTCTGCAATGGAGGTAGATATAGGATCAAAAAATTGGATGAAACAATGAAAACATCAGATTCTAGAATATATGATGTCTTTTAGGTTACCAATGTTTCATCTAGAACGGACAGACATCCAGAAGTCTCAAAAAATTAATACTATGGGTATTTAGAAGATATTATACAATGTGACTTTAAATCCTTTAAGCCTAGTTCTATTCGTTGTCAAATGGTACAGGTTACAATTGAATCAACTTGATCCCGATAGTGACTATTATTGAACAGGATAATGGATTTACCATGGTAAACACAAGGTTGTTTGAGCCTGGAATGAAGCCCTATGTTCTTCCAAGACAATGTGAACAGGTATTTTACTCAGAGGTTCCAGGTAAAGCGGGATGGTCATTTGTTGTGAGACACAATCCAAGGGGAAGGCCGGTAAAGTACAAACTAGACGATGCTAATGAAGAGGGTTCTCTGGAAGAAGGATACGATGACGCAAAGCATGATCAACATGAGTTAGGTGATGATGATGATCCAACAGAATATGTACTCCAAGAAACAGTTGAATCCAATGATGTAGCAAACAATGCCGATGAAAGTTATACTAACGATGACATGATGATCATAACTGATGACGATGATGATATGGCCAACCCTTACAATGTTGACTCTGGATCTGATGATACAGATGATGACTTGGATGAAGAAGACGATGACATGGATGAAGAAGATGAGGAAATATAATTAATGAAAGGTAAATATCCTCATGATCATTTTCATCGTCGTCATCAAAATCATAATTATCATCATCGTCGTCATCATCAAAATCATAATTATCATCATCATCTTCATCATCGTCGTCATCATCATCTTCATCATCGTTGTCATCATCATCATCATCATCATCATCATTGCCATCATCATCATTAAAATTAAACCTAGATCAAATTAATTACTTCATATCATCGTCATCATCTTCATCATCGTTGTCATCATCGTCAACGATGAAATAAAATGAAAGGTAAATATTTAATTAGACCCATTCTTTTATCTTATTTCTTTTTTAAAATAGTTACGGACATCATCATCATCATCCTCACCATCATCATCACCATCATCAACATCATCATCATCATCATCATCATTATCTTCATCATATATAATCATCATCATCATCATCATCATAATCATCATAATCGTCATCATCATAATCACCCTCATCATCATCTTCATCTTCATCGTCATCGTCGTCGTCTTCATCATCATGACCATCATCATCATCATCATCCTCATCAACATAATCATCACCAACATCATCATCTTCATCATAATCGATAAAGATGACATCGTTATCCTCGTGATCATTGTCATCATCATTATCATTGTCATCGTCGTCATCAAAATCATAATTATCATCGTCGTCATCGTCATCAAAATCATAATTATTATCATCATATTCATCATCGTCATCATCATCATCTTCATCATCGTCATCATCATCATCATCATCATTGTCATCTCCATCGCCATCATCATCATTAAAATTAAACCTAGATCAAATTAATTACTTCATATCATCGTCATCGTCGTCGTCATCATCAACGATGAAATATAATGAAAGGTAAATATTTAATTAGACCTATTCTTTTATCTTATTTCTTTTTAAAAAGAGTTACGGACATCATCGTCATCATCATCATCATCATGTGGATCATCATCGTCATCATCCTCACCATCCTCATCACCATCATCAACATCAACATAATCATCATCATGTGGATCATCATCGTCATCATCCTCACCATCCTCATCACCATCATCAGCATCATCATCATCATCATCATCATCATCTTCATCATATATAATCATCATCATCATCATCATCATCATCATCATCATCATAATCATCATCATCATAATCACCCTCATCATCATCTTCATCATCGTTGTCGTCGTCATCGTCGTCTTCATCATCATGACCATCATCATCATTGTCATCCTCATCAACATAATCATCACCAACATCATCATCTTCATCATAATCGATGAATATGACATCGTTATCCTCATGATCATTGTCATCATCATTATCATTGTCATTGTCGTCATCAAAATCATAACTATCATCATCGTCATCGTCATCGTTGTCATCAAAATCATAATTATCATCATCATCGTCATCATCGTCATCATCATCGTCATCATCGTCATCGTCATCATCATCTTCATCATCATCGTCATCATCATCATCGTCGTCATCATATTCATCGCCATCATCATCATTAAAATTAAACCTATATCAAATTAATTACTTCATATCATCGTCATCGTCGTCTGTAGCATCATCATCGTCTTCATCATCGTTGTCGTCCTCGTCAACGATGAAATATAATGAAAGGTAAATATTTAATTAGACCTATTCTTTTATCTTATTTCTTTTTAAAAAGAGTTACGAACATCATCATCATCCTCCTCACCATCCTCATCACCCTCATCAACATCATCATCATCATCATAATCATCATAATCGTCATCATCATAATCACCCTCATCATCATCTTCATCATCGTCGTCGTCTTCATCATCATGACCATCATCATCGTCGTCATCCTCATCAACATAATCATTACCAACATCATCATCTTCATCATAATCGATGAATATGACATCGTTATCCTCATGATCATTGTCATCATCATTATCATTGTCATCGTCATCATCTAAATCATAATTATCATCATCATCGTTGTCGTCGTCATCATAAAAATCATAATTATCATCATCATCTTCATCATCGTCGTCATCATCGTCGTCATCATCATCGTCATCATCATCGTCATCATCATCATCGTCGTCATCATCTTCATTGCCATCATCATCATTAAAATTAAACCTAGATCAAATTAATTATTTCATATCATCATCGTCGTCGTCTGTAGCATCGTCATCGTCTTCATCATTGTCATCGTCATCGTCAATGATGAAATATAATGAAAGGTAAATATTTAATTAGACCTATTCTTTTATCTTATTTCTTATTTCTTTTATTTATATTTGAAATATTTTTCCATAAAATATTTTATATGAAATTTTAAAATTTAGCATTTTATTTTTGTTTTGTATGTTTTAAGTTTATTTTTAAAAAGTATTTAATTTAAATAAGATATTTATATAGAAGAATGTAGTTAGCAAAATTGATGTCCAAAATTTTTACTTAATTTATTGCTATAATAAAAAAATTAGATTTTAGATTTTGTAGATAACTTTTATGTTTCCAAATTCAATATGAAGAATGGAGTAAACGTGGAAAGATGTTAAGAATGTAGAACATAACATTAATGTTTTTTTTAAATCTTTTACATACCTTATGGCTCACGAAAATATATTACATTCCAAAATTTTCATATATCTTTGATCTTACTACAACTTTAAATTTTGGTGACAAACATCAAAACCATTTTAGATATTTAGACTTTGTTAAATTGCCACAACAATGGCTTCTTAAGTCATTTAAATGTT
>LPNX010196497.1:0-58250 GCA_001517045.1 Pseudotsuga menziesii
TATCTACCTTACAACAACTAGACCAGATATTTCTTATGTTGTTGGCATACTTTCAAGGTTCATGCATAAACCTTGTGAAGGACACTGGTTAGCTGCAAAAACAGTTCTAAGATACTTGAAGGGGACTCAAGACGTTGGACTCAAGTACTCTAAAGTGGATGACTTCAAACTTATTGGGTACTTAGACTCAGATTTTGATGGCGATAAGGAGACAGGAGTATCAACTTCTGGATACACTATGAGTCTTGGATCAGCAGCTGTCTCATGGAGATCACGCAAACAGTCAGTTCCGGCAGATTCAACAACAGAAGTAGAATATGTGGCTGCAGCTGAAGCAACAAAAGAAATAGTATGGCTTAGGAAGATACTTGAAGATTTGCAAGAAAAACAAGATAACTCCACTCCATTATTGATCGACAATACTTCTGCAATCAAGCTGGCTAAGAATCCTAGATTCCATGATCGAACCAAACACATCAACACAAAGTATCATTTGATTCGACATCATGTAGAGGCCAAGACAGTCCATCTTCGACATTGTTCCACAAATGATCAAATTGCAGACATCTTCACCAAAGCGCTTGGACGAGAAAAGTTTGAAAGATTCAGAAACATGCTCGGACTTACAAACACCCCTTCGGATTAAGAGGGATATTGTTGGAATATAATCCATCGGGATTATATTTTGTAAATAAATAAAGAAAACTGAATAGTTATGTAGGAAGCCGAAAAGGCTGGGCGGAAGATGAAACACAACCGTCATATGAATTGTATAAATATATGCATTAGTAAGGGAATAATATGAATTGTGAGTTAATACCTATCAAAGAGGAGTATGAGGCTCTTATGAAATCTCATGGCAATACTATAAAACGAACTCCCGCATCCTAAAGGAAAAAATTGTCGACATGGGCACCAAATGCAAATAAGGAGCTAACTAGGGTACCCATGTAAGGTCGAGCTCTACGATTCAAATCATGCCACTTCTAAAACAACAAGAACGTTCTGTGACAAGATAGAATGGGTTTGTACCTACAGTTATGATGAAATGGTCATAAGGTCATGCAAAATGCAAACAGTGGTGAAACCTAACCTATATGTCAGTTTAGACATGATACCTAAAATCGGCACGAACGGGTCAAAACAATGGTCGAAACAGTGCTCAAAATGGTCTCCTACATCATATATTAGTCAAAAAACAGTCCAAAAGGATTAGAAACGGTCCAAACTATAGAAAAGGGGGTAAATATTTTCAAAAATTTGAAAAATTTCTATAAATAGTAAAAAATTCAAAACATTATATAACATTTGAAATTTTCACCCAATTGAGCTCAGAACTTCAAATGCGAATTCCGAGAGATCTAGCCGACAGAATCCACCACCGTTTTTTCCAGGTAATTTCCCATGCCCTGCTCTTTAATTTTCATGTAAAATTTTCAATTTTACATGGTTAATTTGGATTTCTAGGCCACCCTAAAGTGTGCACCTCGGCCCACGTGGAAATCGAGGATTTTTCTGCATATAGGGCTAGATATACGCGAAAAAAACCCTCAAAGTCACGTACATACATGATTGTTTAGCAAACAGTTGCATATGCATCCGCAGTCAAGTTTTTTAAGGATTTATAATGACCCAAACTTGATTTAAACATGCAGGATGGTTCTAGAATGGAGAGAACATGAGCACGGGGATGTATAAGAAGCAGTATGAGGTGATCTAATGGCACAACAGGCTCTTCGTGCATGCGGGCTCTAGAAATTTTGGTGTCTTGGTGGTTTAAGAGCCAAACCAAGACTGTTGTAGATGCTAGTAGACTACTGGGATTCTGACTCAGAGTCTTTCCAGATCGATGGGATGTCCCTCACCATAGAAGTAGAGGACATATAATTTATTACTGGACTTTCTCGATGGGGGGAAGTGGTGAACCTATGATCTCGCAGGCCTAGAGGTGGCCTCACCATCAATGAGTATATATCCATGTATTGTTATCTGGACATGGAGAAGTTCAGGAGTCAGATCCCAACTAACTCCATACAAATGCTAGGCCTAAAGGCCATACTACTGACACTGGGTAGGATAACAGTGCTAGCTTCACTCCACCAAGCCTCATGGCCTCTGATGTTCTATGCAGTGGAGTGCATGAGACCCACTATGTGCGATTAGAGTACTGCACTACTGGGAAACATGAAACACCAGTTGAGTGAGTGCAATATGGGCAGAGTATGAAGCTTCAATTTTAGTAGCATACTAAGCATGTTTTTCTTTGGGTGTGTTCTGGGACTGAGCCCTAGAGTTGACGTTCCTCTTCACGGGGTTTGAGATTCGGCCCAACGAGTTTGGGAAGATGCGATGCATAGACTGGGTGGAGGTAGGGTGTCCAACCCCTATCCAGCTGATTTCTTTCCATGGTGGAAACAACAGATAGTTTCCATCGATGATTACCCCTATGTGAGGATAGATTTCTGGGGAGACCCCGACATACCATTATCACCAGGATCGGCATACGGTGACATTGGTAATGAATATCAACCCTCTTTTTAAAATTTTTGAGTTATTAATTTTTTTTTGTGTTTTTTGATATATGGAATCAAAAAGACATGCTTTTGCATGACATCCTATCATATATGCAGATGTAGGACCACGGTGGCCTAAACGCTTCCCTCACCATAGGCAGAGGGGAAGAGCAGATGACATTACAGGTGTGGATGCGGAGCAGATGCTCCAAAGCATTCATACCAACTTCGTGAGCTTGACACACATGGTACCCATGGCACAGGTCGAGGACCTACCTGAGGCCATGCAACGTCAGGTGGTGGGTGTGCCACAAGCATGGGTGTGGTTATTTAGATGGCTAGCTAGAGTCGTGGTGACATTCCATGGTCAGAACCCCCCTCCTCCTCCCCAGGCTTAGATACCTGGGAGTGATACATTTTGTACTGTTGTGTATTTATATTTTGGTGGCTCCAGAGCCCCATTTTTGTATTATGACACTATGTCTTACCACATTTTGGATGTTTTAATAAAAAAAAAATTATGATGATCGGTTTATGTATTTACATGTGTAAAAATGTATGTTTGTGATGAGCTGATTGTCTATGAAACAAATGTCAATCTAACACATAGTTAGCATATGAGTTAGCAACTTGATTATAAATTCTTGGAACATGTATGTATGTTATGTTTTCAAATTGTTGTTCTAACAATATCACACATAAGAATCTCCATAATAATGTTGGATCTCTAACATGATACAATCCATTAAGCTGTGACACTACTAACTCCGAATCAAGACATACCTCAAGAGATAGAACACCATGTAAAATGGAATCCCGTAGAAGCTCGATAATGACACTATATTCAGCAACATTGTTTGAAGAAGAGGCCGTAAACATACACCTCCTGAAGACAATACCTGACCCGTAGGAGTATAAATCACCCAAGCAGGAGAGGCTGAGTGTTGAGTGTGACAGCTTGCACCATCTGCAAATACTATATAGATGGAAGACTCCCTTGACATTTAACATAAGAAATGGAAGCTAATCAACAAACCTGATCACCATAAGAAATACCTAACTATGCAAAAATGCTGTACAATAATATACAATAGTCAGCCCTGGCTAAAAATCATGCATAGTACTTTTTAGTATAGAGCCCATTTCTAGGCTCCGCCAAGGCAATCCCCTCGTAATCCACTAGCTCATAAGCGCCCTTCTCTAACACATGTTTAACCACATAAGGACCATGCCACATGGGGTTGAATTTTGCTACCCCCAAGGGTTCTTTAGCTTGATCCCACAAAAGGACCAAATCTTGTTCACTAAACCTCCTTGGATGGACATATTTATCATACTGGACCTTAACGTGATGCTTATTCACTTTTAGAGCCACTAAAGCATCTTGACGCTACTCATCAAAGATGCTCTAAATGGACCAAATGTTCCTCCAATGGGGAAGTGTCCAGTAAGAGCTCTATGGCTAGCTTCAATGAAGGGATCTTGCACTCAACTAGCAATACAGACTCCACTCCATGTACAAGCTAATATGGAGAAAAATTGGTGGCAGTCTTAACTGCGGTCCTATAATCCCACAAACAAGGATATAACATAATATGCCAATTGGTCTTGCTTTGTGCGACGGTTCGTTGGAGAATAGACTTGAGCGATTTGTTCACTGCTTCAACTTGTCCATTCTCTTGAGGGTAATATTAAGAAGCAGAATGCTCATGCTTATACCCTAACTTCGAGGCCAACTCTTCCATCATATGACTCTGAAAGTGCCTACCATGGTCAGTGACAAGCTCTTTCGGAATACGGAACCGAGTAATAATCTGGTTGAATACGAAGTGTGTGGCTATCTCACCATCGGATTTAATTGTAAGCATATCCTCAACCCATTTCGTGAAGTAGTCAACAGCCACGATAATATGATGATGCCCCCCAGCTGAAGCTAGGTTGCAATCCATGAAATCAAGCCCCCACTTAGTGAAGGGACCATCGGTGATGATTGGATGTAATGGGGTAGGACGTGAGCACATATTGCATGCAAACACCTAGCAAGGGTGGCACTTATTGACTGCATTAACACAATATTTAAATATCAACGGCCATAAATAACCCGCTCTCAAGATTTTTTGGGTTGTAAAAAGCCCAGATAAATGAACACCACACGCCCCTCCATGGCAATCATTCAGCACAAGCTCAACCTCCTCATGAGTTAAATAACAACGTAAAATGGAATCTACCCCACGGCAGTACAATGTGTTATCCACTATGAGGTAATTCTTAGAAACGTGATGTAACCGTCGTCGTTAATGCCATGAAAGGTGAGGAGGGACCTTCAATGTTTGTAAATATATGATAATGTCTCCATTCCATGGATCCAAAGTTGAGATCAAGAAGATGTGCTCATCGACAAACGTATCTTCACAAGCTTCTTCCTCCTCCTTGCTTGGGAAATTAGATATAAGCTCTGCAAAAATCAACGATTTCTTCGATTTTGCCGAAACAAACTCGAGATCGAATTCTTGCAAGATGGCAATCCACTTATTATACTTTCCCCCTATCATCCTTCTGGTGAGGACAAACTGAAATGGATTGACATGGGAAACTACCAAGGTTTGGTGAAGAAGAATATAGTGTCTCAATCTTTGAACCGCATGAACAGTAGCTAAGGAAAGATTCTCCACATGGGAATAATGGATCTTTGCATCTATAAGGTTTCAAATCAGATAATATATGGCATGCTCCTGGAGCTCCTCATCCTCTTGAACCAAAACCATATCAATATTCTCCATGGACACGGCCACATAAAGTAGAAAGTCACGGCTATAGTCGGGTGGACTAATCACCGGGGCCGATGCTAAGGCTCGCTTAAACGCATCAAAGGACTCCTAGGATTTCTCATCCTAGCAAAAGGTAGTGTCCTTCTTCAAAAGATGCATAAATCCTCTAGTCAAATTGACAAAATTCATGATGAATCTCCATAAGAAGTTTTCCACGCCTTACAAGCATTGAAGATGTCTAATTTTTTTCAGGGGAGACAATTGAATTATTTCCGCAACCTTTAAAGGGTCGACTCTTATACCCTCTTTGGAGACAATGAACCCTAATAAGCAACCAGACTTCATGCAAAAGATGCACTTGTGAGGATTTAACCTGACCAAATAATGGCGGCACCTTTCGAACACTAATCTCAAATGGTAGGAATGATGCATTCTCATACAAGAATGAGCAGCAAGGTCATCCAAAAAGACTTCAATATTTGATTTGAGATCATGGAAGATCAAGGTCATAGCCCACTGAAAACTGGCTCTGGCATTTTTAAGGCTGAAGGGCATCTTTCAATATGCAAAGTTACCCCAAGGACAAATGAAAGAAGTCTATGTTGGTCCTCGGGTTTAATCTGTATCTGATTGTATCCGAAAAATCCATCCATAAAAGAAAATACCTCGCTTCCTACACACTCATCCAAAATCTGATCAATAAATAGTGTGGGAAAATTATCTTTAGGATAGGCACGATTCAAGTCATGGAAATCAGTGCATATGCGGATCGTTCCCTGCTTCTTATCAACTGAAATGGGGTTTGAAACCCACTCCGTCAAGGGAATGGGATAGATAAAACCAACATTCAACAGCTTTTCTATCTCAACCTTAATCGCGGGTGCTTTCCTAGGATTCACCGCACGCAAATGTTGTCGAACAGGCTTAGCATCGAGATAAGTTTTAATCTCATGTTCAACAATGTGAGGGTCGATACCTGGAATTTCTTCATATGACCAAGCATATACATCATGAAATTATTTGAATAGCTCGTTATACTCTTGAATCTCAGCATGGGAACATTCTGCCCCAATATAGACATTGTCAATCTTGCCAAGATTGCGAGATATATTTATAGGAATGGTAGGAGATATATTTTCCATGTTTCCATCAGCCATCAAACCAGGAGAGCTTAACAGAACCATGGGACTACCAACTCTCTCACTAAGAATCCCCCTATATTCTTCATGCTCCAAATGATCAAGCTCAAGAAAATAAGATCTATGATGCAACTCTTCCCAAGGTGGCTCAACCCCAGACATAGCCTCACTAATAGCCTCATCTGAAGGAAAAACACTATCAAGGCAGTCATGTGTGTGAGAATACTGCACTTCCCATGCAGGTAGCACATAAGGGTCCTCCTCCTTCATCTGTGAAGAGGAAGGACTAGGCTCTGCAATAGATCCAAGATTAGCTTGATATGCTATCATAGTTGTAGGCAATGACACGTCCGTTTCGATGGGATCATATGAAGGATTTGGTGTAGGAAGAATCCAAGCATCCTCCATATGGTTTGTGCAAAAAGACACCGATCTCATAGATGACAAAGCCTCATTGGAAATATACCCTATCATAAGGACGGGTGCAGGACAACCAAAGCTTCCCGTAAGGGATGGATACATGCCAACACCCAGACTCCTAGTTACCGGCTGAGAGTGCTAGACAATCAGGATATAAGTTCCCGAAGATGCGGTAACAGGTGGATTCTTGAATGACTTTTGATCAATCGTAACTATATTCCCATTAAATGGAAAGCATACAACTCAAAATAGAAAAGAAGCTATAGCTTGCATACTGTACATTAAATTCCTTCCCAGCAACAAATTGTAGTCAAGGGGTGCATCAACCACCTCAACCTCTATCACAATAGTATTCCCTCCCAAATGGACCTTAAGAGAAGGATGAATGTTGTGCGGTTGAAATGATCTTCCATCAGAAGCAGTCAACATGGTAGCAGATTTAGACAACTCGAGAGAATCCAAGCCCTTCCAACGTGCCAAAGACATCATGGAAGCAACAACGCCTTCGTCAATCATAGTGCATTTGACGGTCATGTTAAGACGTTCTACGTGAATCAAGAGAGACACATAGTAAGGCAAGTGAGGCTGAATTCCCACGGTTTCAAATTTGATGATAGAGGAATAATTATCATCGTTAACACCAATAGAAAAAATCAAAGCTTTCCTTTGCGAATGACAACTCTAAATTACTTTGAGTGTAAACATCGCACAAGGAGTGTGGCCCAAATCCTCGACAACATAATATTTTTGGGAAGCTCGAGCATTAGGATTGTGCCCTGAATGCTTAAGGACTCCCTTAGGAATGCGAGGAGAAACTTCAGGTTTATCCACAGGTTTTTCAATATGCAAAGGACTCTCAAGTGGAGCAGGTTCCTTTCCAAGTTCTGGTTGTGACGAACCATAGTCCTTTGCACGAGTCACAACCTTAGTAGCACACACCATATTGATGCAACCATGACCACTACAAGCCTCCAGCAGATCTTGATCCCCACTAGATTGATCATGGGTCCTCGATTTCATGTTTTGATTATGAGGTAAAGGGTTGGTTAGCACAACTGGGCCCTACACTATGAATCTCGAGGCTTCTTCTATCCAAGGGCACAAGTGAGTGAGGTGATCATCCTTACACAACTTGCAAGGAAACTTAACCTTACATTTAGGTTGCTTGTCTCCCCCAACATTTTAGGCATTCTTATTCCCACCCTTACGATTGTTTTTACCCTTGTTTTTATTCCTTCCGAGTTGTTGGTTACCCTTCTGGTTTGACGATTGTAATGCAAGCACAATTGCCATTTGGGTGGCTTGAGATGAATCCATGGCTTGTCCCGAGGAATATTGGTTGATAGATAATTGACTGACCTTTTTCACAACCGAATCTGTAGGTTTGGTACTCATACAACCAACAATACCATCGGCATGTGGTCCAGGTTTGACCTTAGGGTCGAAACTAGAATGTAGAGCATTAGGAATGATCTCATATAACAAACTAGACTGAGCATTAATCAAGTCCAATTCCTGTGCCCTAAAAATGGCTTGTTCCTCGTTCTGAACTCTAGATGTAGAAACATCCTTTGCTATATAAGGTAGTAATGATTTAAGGAACCCCTCGAGGAGAAACTCCGGCGGTATGAAGGCTTTAATCAATCTCTTTCGTCTATGCCAATCTTGGATATGGTCTAAGATATGCGTGGCTTTATCCTACCGAAATATCGACAAGAGTTCAGTACCAATGTTATAACGTATTGGTAGCTGGAAGTGGTTGAGAAAATTCATAGCTAGGTCATCAAACAAAGCGAATGCCCCCCTAGGTAGCTCTATGTACCATTTCATGGTAGGCCCTATGAGGGTGCATTGAAATAGCCTTAAACGGATCGAAATGTGGTAACATGTTCACTCAGATCTTCTCCTGGTTTTCCCTCGAACTTGGGAATATCCAAAGGAAGCTTGGTAGGGACAGTCGGCCAAGCCGAGTCATAAGATACCAAATCATTCGTTAGTCTCGACAAGTCAGGAAGATTTAATGTTGCGAGGAAAGGGAGCCTAGGTTGAGCAGGTCTATGAGGCTCTCCCTGGTAATTTTGGTTCACATAGGATTGATGACCATAACCACCATGGCCATGGCCATACTAGCCTCCTCCTATTTGACCCATGTAGGGTGGCATGGAAGCACCATAATGTGGCGTACCTTGACTATGTGGAGCTACAAAGCCATAATTCAGAGAGTAAGCGAGTTGTTGATACCCATACCCATAAGGTGAATAACGTTGTGCATACTACGGTCCATAATATGGTCCATAATAATCCCCATGAGATATCCCATGAGAAACTCCATAGGTAGGAATAGATGTTCCAGAAATAGCAGTATGACCTCCAGAAGTAGGAATACGACTCCCCGATACAACAGGAGGTACTTGACTCTGAGATACAATGATGCAAGTAGCAAAAGTATGCACATCACTCGTAGCAACATTCCAATCCAAAGGACCACGTGAATGTGGGGGAGGAATAGCATTCGAAGAACTAGGAATAGAGAACGAAGGGACATGTGAAATCACATAAGTGGTATTCCCTACAGTCACTCGTCTAGGCTCTGGTATTCGAATAGGATCACTAGCACTAGGTCTAGGACGAATATGTGATGTGACCTCAACCATCGAGATGGAGGGTGTAATGTGATTCGAGTTCCCAAATCTCTCCTCATAGAAGTGACTAGGAATGCCCCCAGGCATAGTGTTAGGTTCAAAATCCGACTCAGTGTACGGTACCAAATCATGTGTAGGAATATCAGACATATCATAACTACCATAACTAGTGCTTTCAGGTTCATGATGAGTCTCGTCACCCAGCATCCAATACCGGTGACCTGAGGATGAGGGATCATACCTAGAGTGGGTAGGTACATTATGTGAAGGATCATACCTAGAGTGTGTAGGTATATCAAGTGAAGGATCATATGTAGGGGTAGGTTCTTCTTCTTCAGCCTCATGAAGTGAAGAAGGTAGCTAAGGAATTTCATCTTCATGATCTCCCATCATGTGTGAATCAATGTGAGTATGATTCCACCTGGACCATCTGCTTCTCTCTCCCAAAGGAGGAGGAGATGTAGAAGGCGAAAGTCTTGTTAAACGATGAGAACAGCAAGGAGCCACACCTGAATCCACAATGACTCAAAAAAATAAAAAATACTCTCTAAATTACGCAAACCCTAGGCAAGATAACATGCACAGAGCATATGCCAATACAATCTAAAGCCAATCACAAGCAAACAAGGGTAGGATATGTGAGCTCCCGAATGAAGTAGGTATGTTTCACCTAGGAGAGGCTTGAGACTCCCATACACAACAAGCAGAGGTTCGTAACCAATTATTGTGTCCCTCAGCTTCAATGCATATAGTGACTATGTTGTTCAACCCCAACCTAGCCGGGACACCCATAGAATAACCCCTACAAAGTACCCCCTCGATAACCTAGGTAAGGAAACTAAGGTCACCTCAATATAATCAATTCTTAGGCGGACAGTTGCAGGCGGGATTGACCGTATGGACAGGTTAGCAAATCCCAAAACTCTCGAAAGAGCCCCTAGATATGAATACAATATTGAAAATATCTCTGGTGCTACTCAATTATGAGTAGGGGTCATCCCAATCAATAACCACTCACACTGCCTCGTGCTTAGCTTCCTTGTAAGAGGAGGATCCTGAGAAACACTAATTATACCAAGGAATTTCACACTCTCACCTAGATAAACACATACATGTTATTGTTTAGTGGTCTTGGATAATTTACTCACAATGATCTATTCCAAGACCCTGAAACCTAATCTTGTTGGTGTACCCTATCAAATAAAATAGTGTAATCCATTTTAATTAAGCATTGATTTTATTTGGATTTATTACTCAAAAGGTAGATGGCCATGCAACCAATGGTGTTATGACGAAACATGAAGTAAAATGCACACCTAACAATCAATGGAAATGCATTGTGTCGAATGAAAAACAAGGCATGCTACTACGTGTAATGCAAAATTCTTCTTCAAATGTGAAATGTAGTCATTGCTATATGAAAGCCTAACTAGTACTTCTCTAAGCAAATCTAGTGCAAGTACCATGCAAAGTGCAAAGTGCAATGCATAATGATTGAAAGAAGCAAATATTTTTGTATTTTTTGAATAAAAATGAGATACTAAAGCAAAAGAATGATTCTACTACCCCTAGACTTGGCAAGCATGATCAAACAACACTCACACAAAGTACTAAGGTGAAAGAAATCTAATGCACTAATCCAAAAACAAAAAATCGAAAGTGCAATGACAAGAACATTCTTAAAAAAGAAATTTACCCTAAACAAAGGTGTCTCTGTTCAGAAATAGAGGTGTATACAGAATCTAGCAGTATGAAAGGAGACTCAGCAATCATCAAAATTCACCCATCAATAATCAATATTCCTCTAGAAGGAGAAACTAAGGGCATATGCAACTATTCGCAGTAAAATCATGTATGTACGCGGATAGAGTAGTCAAAGCCACATGTATACGCGACTGTGAGTAAAAAAAACTCGCGTATAGGAAGATAAATGTATAAAAATGAAGGCAAATGGAAAAACTGAGACAAAATTCACACTGCAGGAAAACATGCCCCCATACCCAACTCAGAAACAGAGAAATAAGAGCAATTCAAGAACATTGAATGCTGATAAAAACCCTCAAAGTACAACTACTAGGAAATTCCCAGCGAAGTCGCCAATTCTGTTATGGAGAGAAATTCCTATGGCTTGGGGTACCACAACAGACAGCGTAACTCCAAAAATCAATCTTTTTCTATATGCAAGAGAAACCAAACAACTAACACTAAAGGATCTTGATTCGTACCTTATTCTGGATGGTTGATGTAGATCCTCGTTGAGCTTTATAGCTTCATCTTGAATTGATAAATTGCTTCCTCAACATTCAATAAACAAGACAAGCATACTATACATAATTGTGTTAGCTCTACTCTAGCATATATAATCAATAACATATAAGTATTTGAAATCATCCATGGATAAAATATTCATTCAAACACACATTATTGGACAGGAAAAGATATTTCTATTAATATAAAATCAGAGATTACAATGAATACAACCTCTGTCAACACATCTGCGAATCGGATAAACCGAGTCCCCCACTTGGGCCTCCACCACTTCAATCCTCGATCTCTTGATAGCAAGCTCACAAGCAAAAGATAAGATTGGGAAGAACACAAAAGTGCTCCAAGGGACAAAGGGGATGTAGACTCAAGCACAAGTTCTGGCAACAATGGACTATAGTTCTCTTGCTCTCAATTCCTCATGCCTTCAATGTATCCAAAGGGTTCCTTATATAGCTCTTCAATGGGGTAATGAAAGCTCAAATCCGAGGAATATCAAGGCGTATGGAAGGCTAGGAGACAAGTGAGTCGGATACACATCAAGGAAAACTCCAAAATAATTTGGCCTTTTGCACACATCCTGATGTACGTGGTTTTAAAGGTCAAACCCATGTATATACAGGATAAAGGGTTTAAAAGTCGCGTATGGAAACTTTTACATGTTTTTAGGGATGATCAAGGAAACATCAAAAGAAAAAAAATGGTCCATGGGGTCTAAGGAGTCTACATAGGGATAGGGAATGCCATAAAAGTGTGATTCACCGTGTGTGGTAAAATCAGCTATAACAAAAGTGAATCCAAAATCGAGTTGAGTCACAATAGTAAAACTAGGTGCAACTAGTCTACATTGACAATTGGGAAAATCTTAAGAGCATAAGGATCTAAAATTCGAACTAATAAAGGTTATATCATATCCAAATGTATGTAAAAAAATCTCACATATAGAAAATGATATGGAAAACCAACCAATGACGAAAAACAAATACATAATAACAACTTTCGCGAGTGATACAGTATAGGAAAGCATGAAATATTCTAGTTTACCAACTGGATAATTTGGGAGTTGAAGGGTCTTTTGAGCATCAAATAGATGGGATAAGGGTGCCATAACCTGAATATGATCCTTAAAATCATCTTACAAATTGTATAAATAATAATTTTAATGGAGTTTGAAATATTTGGATGAAGGCAAGTTAGAAACTAGTGGAAAAAAACTACTATTGAGAGGAGATGGCTCTCGGGAAATGATAGGTGTCTTTTCCAAGGGAGGAAAAGATATTTATGATTATGATATATAAGAATGAGTATCAGGAAAATATACATCAGGAAAATACTTTATTTTGGAAACCAAATGATGGAAATCATTACCTTTGAATTGCATAGTGTGACAGTGCTCCTAGGGATCAACAAAATTTTCCCTTCCTTCCTTTCTTACAAAATCTAGAACATTAATGTTGTTCCTTTCGATAAAATGAGTCATGATTTCCATATTATTTTTAAAACAATAATTTTCATTATGAGAAGGTTTGTTGTAATAGGTACGCTTTGATCTTCCTTTCTTGTTTCCCTTCTTGGAATTCAAGCCTTCGTCAGTAGAGTAAAAACCTTCATCTTCGGAGTCTGAGTATGGATTCTTCTCCTTCACTTTTATATTCTTTCTTGCAAGAGTTTCAAGAACATTATTCTTTGAGGTTTGGAGAGTCCCCATTTGAATCAGAATGACTTTCTCTTGAGTGAGAGAATCTATGAATGCATTCAGGGATGGCATTGACCAATTTAAAAATGCAAGCTTACTAGCATGGAATGTTGACACAAAACAAATTCTTTCGGACCCAAATTTGATAGGATGGAGAGGATTAATTTCTCTTATTTATTCTTAATCAAACAATACTTGAGAAACAACAATAGTGACTTAAACTTGGTGATGAATTCCTCAATGGTTTCGAATTCACTTGGTCTCAATGAGATCAACTCATTTTCAAATTGATATCCTCTAATATCATGTTGATTTCTGAAGAGGGATTCAAGTTCCATCCACACTTCATTAGGGCATGTTAAGCCATCAAGATGGAAAATGAGTTTTGGAGAGAGAGAGAGAATGTCATAAACTTCATCATTCATGTTATTCCACTTTTTGTTCTCAACAAATGCATTTGACTCAATTTCTAAGGCCATAGTAGAGACCTATGCTATGCAACGATATCTCAAGCTTGGGATTTCATTCACGATAATTGAAGGAATTCAAGTTTCCTATCTTATATAGATCTATGCTCTATTGTTGCGCTATTGGTGTCAAGACCTGAATACCAACACAAAACTAGAAACAAAAAAATTGTAAGAAAAAACAACCTCTACTTCAACAATGAGCACATTCTTTGGGTGAACCACACCTAGATAAACTTCTCTAGAGAAAATCCAGAGAGAGAAAGGAAATTATTCTAGGAATTATGTGGAACCCAACTGCTTCTAGTGCATCAATGGAAGTATCTGAGGGAGATTAGAATATCCTGACCAGGCTCTAATACCATATTAAATTCCGACAGGAAGATCTTGGGATAGAAATAGTATTCACTTAGATTGCACAAGATAAATATAGAGAAGAAGAATAATTTCTATTACACAATTAGTTGAAGAATAATATGAGAAATATTCCATACAATATTATTCATCATTATGAGTGAATATATAATACAACATCAAGGAATAATTTGAATACCTAAAGAGGTAGTTGAATCTACCAACCTAGATTGATTCAAGATCTAGCTCGATGTGGGAAAATTACCACTACAACTAACTTAGTGTAACTACGGATCACTCAAACAGTTCACAAACAAATAACTGAAGAGGGTAGGTGAACAAAGGTGCCCATACTCCATTGAATCATGCAAATTGACACTAGAGAGACTGAGAGTGA
This sequence comes from Pseudotsuga menziesii, assembly GCA_001517045.1. Lineage (NCBI taxonomy): Eukaryota > Viridiplantae > Streptophyta > Pinopsida > Pinales > Pinaceae > Pseudotsuga > Pseudotsuga menziesii. The sequence goes on from LPNX010196497.1 coordinate 14,662, forward strand.
ACTAACTGATGGGAATCAGAGCATAACTGGACATAACTGAATACCTACTAGAGTCAATCACTGGGAAATATTGGTGGCACTCACAGTGGGTTACTAAATTATAGGGATTGATTCCTAGAGCACCAAAACTCATGCAGAAAGGAGCAGTTAGTGGTAGGTGTCCACTAGTTTCATTCCCCGTGCATTGGTGAAGTAATGAATACCTCCTAAGGTAGGGAAATAAACAAATAGAATTATGTGGTAAAAGTGAGGATTAATAATAATCCTAACAGGTTTTTGGGATTTCATTGGTAGGTTGCCACACTCCAACATGAATCTAATTGATGTAGTAAAGGAATTAGTGTATTTTTTTGGCATGATAATGCCATGCCTTATTAAAACCAGAAGGATCTACTAAAATTTAGAAGGGATTTGAAGGATCATGAACTCACACATTAAGCATCTTCTTGACATCGCAAAAATGTAACTATGGGACAAATTCAAGAATTACCATAGGGAATTGAACTTGGAAGAAATATATTTTGAGAAATGAAATCCTTGGTATGTTAGAATAAATACTCTTTGTATCACTTGCTGTTGTATATATCATGTAGAATACGAATATTACTATTACATTAGTCACGTGTTGCATACTAACCATGTGTAGGATTTCTTTGTGTCAATGCCACCATCTTCATCAAGATAATTAATCCATAACATTATGTGCAATAGTACGAAGGTGCAAGCTTACTATGAGAAATCTTGTTTAAATGGGACATGCTCCAACTATGGTGGAATGGAATTATTGGACAAGTTCATTCATGAAAGTGGAGATAACAAATTTAGGAATATGGATATAGACATTAAAATCCTCAAATACATCATCTATGAAATAGGCCCTGGGAAAGAAAGCAAAAAGATACAATTGGAGACATCTCAAGTCAATATCTAACTCTAGTTTTTCATTTCCATTATGTTTCAATCCTTACAAACGTAACTTATTCCAAGTTCACTTTGTGCCACCGGGTACAAATCAGCCACTTCATCAAATAATTCATCGAAAATACACAAAAATATGTTAAACATATCCACCTAACTAGATGGAAGCGTGATAAATTTATACATCGTAGAGATACATTTCAATGTGGTACTATACTTTCAGTGGTTGATTTTGCAGAGATATACCCTCTACATCCCCAAAATGAGATTCAAAGTCAAGTATGCTAGATACGGAAAAGAAACTAATCCATAAGGGATAATAACCATACCTCAAGTGGATGTTCGAAGATGACCACCATTGAGCTCTCGATCAAAACTTGTCCCTACAATTTGTCCTCAAGAACAAACAAATATACAAGGATGATATATTATGTGTTATTATTCAATCTAGCGTAGTCCATTTGAACATGTATATAAAGAAATCACACCCATGGATACAAATATTCATAATTGCACATGAAAATGGACGAGAAATTGATATTTCTATTAATATAAAACAAATATACAATATGACAACCTCTGTCGGCACCTCGTTGAAATCGAGAAACCAAGTCCCTCCACCTAGGCCTCCACCACTTCAATCCTCCATAATAAGGAAAGATGACAAAGACAATGGAAAGCTTGGGAAATGAGCACAAATGCATTTCTCAAAGGACAAAGGGATGCAGACTCAAGCATATAACAATGGGGCAAATTTTTTCTATGATCTCTTTACTCTCCAAATTTCTCCTCCTTCTAATGCTTCACAATAACACAATATATATCCCCTCAATAGGAAATGGAGGGTGGAATCGAAGCATTTTGTGCCATATGGAAGGCTAAGGATTAAGGAGCGAGAGGGTTAACCTTGACCCAGGATTGAGTCAAAGGTGGTTTAGGTCTAGCACATGGTTTGTTGTATCCCATGGTATTGCATATGATTAAGCCTTTATAAGGCTTAAGGAGGCTCCTTTGTAAAGTGGCCAGAAGGTGAGTCGTGGCTAGCTCACTTGGCCTAGATGGCCGGTTTTGGCCATGTAATGAAGATCTTAATTGGTGCTGGTTGTTCCCCACATGGGGTTTCCAAGGTATATTGTGTGTTATCTTGTATTATTGCTTGCAATGCTTATTTTCTCACATATTGTTATATTATATTGCACGTTTAAACCTAACAAGTGGTACCAAAGCCATGACTAGAGTATTGATATTGTTGTGCTATAGTATTGATATTGTTGTGCTCGTTGAATGCTGTAAGTATGCTGAGATAGAATGTTGTGGGTCTGGTTAAGAGAAGGTGGTTTCACTACTTTCCTCAATCCTATGCTGAGACCACTCGCCAGTGTAAGAGCTTAGATCTCCATGATTTTATATGTGTGAGCAGGAATTGGAGACCACGTACTCATTTATTCATTATTGAAGCTCTGCATGAAAGAATCCAAGGATGCAGATCAAAAGGCAGGACCTGCTAAGAAATAAACTATGTTGAGGTGCGTCGAGCATGGATTTGCTAAATGAACCCATTGCATTGATAAAGGTCAGAGATCAGAGCAGCGCGCAAGTGGATTTGTGGTAGACTACGTGAGGGTTTACCTTCATATATGTGTGCAAATCAGTGTCGTTGTAAAAGAGAACATAAATATTCATGGAGCATTAAATTTCCACGAGGTAAAATGACATAGGGAAAGACAAACCGTGAATGGAGGAGCACTACACCGTTTTTGTTTCAGCTCTCCACGTCATTACTAAAGAGAAGTCAAATCCATGAAGAAAACGTAAAACAATTATAAAAATAGTTTTTAAAAGGGATCCATCGTCATTTTTTTTCAAAAGGGCCATTTCTTAAGTTATGAAATGTTTTGAATCCAAAGTTAAGTGGATGTAAAGTATAAAAAGGTGGGTGATTAAATTAATAGTTTAAACTTTTAAATGATCTTTGTTTAATATAATCTTGGTTAATGGATTTGGAATCCATGTAGGGAAGACTATTAAAGTTTTGGTCTATGAAATGATGATTCGCGATTTTATGAATGATGAGCAAGAATGTGGGCATGTGGGGCATGGCATATGACAAGTATGATAAGCACATGGTTGTAAATTGTTAATATGAAAATCATGTATATGAGAAGTTTGATAAGTATTTTGTATCGTTAAATGCAGGGTGCATGATCGGTAGTACCTGACACCCCAGCATGTTTTGGTTCTTGGTTATAATTTGATTTTCCCATGTGCTAGAAGCACAAGGTATCCCTCTTATGTGCAAAGAAGGGATGTTGCATCAAGTGTGGAATGAACCATTGGGTAGGTACAAGGGTGGTAGGTGTACTCATAGCCTAGTTTGATGTGGATCGGAGAGGTTGAGTCTTCGATTGTGGGAGAAATGTGAGAAGGTTTAATCTCGGTTTTGAGACCAAGCTTGATGAGTCATGTATCTGAAGAGAATTCCTAGAGAACTGGTGGTTACAATAGATGAGGACCCATGTAATCTGGTAGATGGAATCTTCTTTATATGGACATCAATGACAGAGTTTATATGCAAGTAGAAAATGAACATGGTAGAAACGAGGAAGGAAGCGAGCATAGAAAGTGAGAGGATGAAGTAATGGATGGTAATGGTGAAGTCACCATGAAGACACATGAAAAAAATAAACTAATGGAGTGTTTGGCATGTAAATGGGCATATGGTTGTAAGACCTAGTGAGGCATGCATACCCTTGGTAACTCATCAGTAAAGTCGGGAGATAGACCTAGGTGATAAGGGGTGTATGTGAGAGTCATTGGTAAAACTTCGAGGGGAGTTGGTGATTACTCTAACTCAAGTTTAAAGGGGGGATTGTCAAGGTTAACCTTGACCCAAGATTGAGTCAAAGGTGGTTTAGGTCTAGCACGTGGTTTGGGCACATGGTTTGTTGTATCCCATGGTATTGTCCCATGGTATTGCATGTGATTAAGCCTTTATAAGGCTTAAGGAGGCTCCATTGTAAAGTGGCCTAGAGGTGAGTGGTGGCTAGCTTACTTGGCCCAGATGGCCGGCTTTGGCGATATAATGAAGATCTTCATTGGTGTTGGTTTTTCCCTGCATGGGGTTTCTAGGGTATATTGTTTGTCATCTTGTATTATTGCTTGCAATTCTTATTTTCTCGCATATTGTTATATTTTATTGCTTATTTAAACCTAACAAGGAGTTTGTTACTTGATGGGGAAAACTCCAAATATTTTTTCTTTTTGAGCATAAACCCCGATGTATGTAGGTGACAATGGCGCAAGTTGTGTATACGCAAGTGGTAAAATGGTGACCCGCGTATGTCTTCAATTTTTTTTAAAGGGTTGTACTAGAGAATCAAGGCTATGGTGAGTAAATGGGCTGTTTTGAGCCTCCATAGGGATTAGGGAAGGCCATCAAGGCATGATGCATGAGGTTTGGAAAACCACACTATAACAACCATCCAATAATAGAGATGATACAAAGAGTTTGGTTGTATAATAATAGGTATGCCAACATGATGAGGTATGTCAAAAAATGATTATGATATTTTATGGGACTTCTATACAGAAATAATTTTAGGGGCGAATTTTAGCCCAGTGGGCTATTTTTCCATGTTTTTCTCCCAAAAAACATTCGCCATTTTGCAGTTTTTGAAGCTCTGTTTCGCCCAATTTTGATGGGCTAATTTTTTTTCACCCTAAAAATCGCCAAATTATTATATAAATGATATAAAATCCTTGGAAATTAAAATATTTTTTGAAAAATATCGCCAATCATTTTATAGTTGGCGTTTTAAGAATTCGTAATATTGGCCAACATTTATACACTTTTAAATAAGTATGGTTCCTTAAAATCATCCCTGCTTCTATAAAATATTGTTCTTTTAGATCGTTGTATAATCCCTCATCTCCTCTCTCACCATCGCTCATCTTTGTACCATTTTTCATTTACAACATGACACCTTTTACCTTGAGGGGATGTTACCTGAGTGTCTTTATATTTCCCATGTTCCTTGCATTATGATTAGGTTTGTTCTTGCACTTGGGACTAGTTTCACCTTTCTCTGACACTCGTCTCCTCGCATTTAGAGCATTCTTTCTACTCTCTATCAAGCTCGTTAAAAAGAGTAAGAAGGTCGCGAGTTGAATTTTCTGGACTCTTTAAATCTTTACGAGAAAGATATGGAGTTATCTTTAAGCTGTGGTCTGACTCCTTAAAATTGACTGGATAGATGATTTACTTGTTCTTTCAGACTCGTTAAAGTAATGAATGATCATCCACATCAGTAGTAGGTTATCACTTTTTCTGTCCATGTGGATTACTTACGAAAAAGGAATACTCTATGTTCTTTGGAATCTAGAAGTGTATCTTCAGGTATAGATTTATCTCTTTTTTGGGCCTGGAGGACTAAAATTATGGAAAAAGAACCTTTTTTGAGCTTAGTTTTCTCTTTTTAATGCTCTAGACCTAAACATGAAAAATATTTTGAACGTTCTTAATGTATTTTTCATACTCGCGAAACCCTAGAACAAAGCATCGAGTTTACTGTTGTTCATACCATTATCGTAAATAAATGGAACTTTCCGAGTGATCTTGATTTCCTTCACACTCGTTAAAACTAAAGTGTTTCTGCTTGTTTTTGAAGGAGCGTCAGTCTGGTGATAGTTTACCCCTTTTTCAGACCTTGCCGACTAACTACAAAAAAGGAATACCTTAGTTTTTCTGGACTAAGAGAGTTCTCCTCTATATTTTTTTATAATTTTTCGAACTTAGGAGACTAACTTTATGAAAAAGAATCCCCGCTATATTCTTCTTTGGAGTTTTCAAACTCTCAAAACTATGAAAACACTGTCAAACAGACACTAATTTGGGCTCATAAATACAAGAATTAGTGCTTTATCAAGCATTCTTCTGTCTCTTCTTTGGGATTTGTCAACAATAAAGAAGGTCGTGAGTTTGATTTATTGGGCTCGTTAAACCTTTACAAGAAAGAAGGGAAAGGGAATTTTATTCACATATTTTTTACATTGTGGTAGCAAGTCTTTTCTCCTTGAACAAAACACCAGTTTTGAGTCTATCACCAGTTGGGTCCTAGTATTTTGACATTATCCCAATTCAGAGTTTCGTACTCCTCTAGTTGGCTTCTTTTCCAATTATATGGGGAATCTGTCAATGTCTCCTACATTGAAAATTTGCATCGCCGGTCCTTTTGTTTCAAAATATTCATAAGTCACTTTTGTGTCATGCTCATTGTTCAAGGATATACCTTTGTCGACCATTCTACAGTTTCCTTGAACTTTTGTATCGGCCACTCCGTCGTATCAGTCTATTACATCCAGTATTCGACGGTACTTTCTCCACAACTTTATTCCAATTCTAGATCCAATCATTCTTTGACTTACCTCAAGTTGGATGATGAAGGATGCATTAATTCCTTTCTTCCAAGGGATCTCTTCCTATCGAACTCAGCACATATTTCTTTAGGAATGAGATTTAGAGTTTATGACAGTACCTTGGGGATTATATTCATCAGTGGCAATTTCCCTTGCTATTGGGTAGTGGGAATACCTTAATGTCTCCTGCTTGATGGATTCTTCAAGTGTTCGATTTCAAGACCTTGTATTCACACTTGTTAGAATGTACTAGGTACCTTGTGGAACATTTTCATTAATGGTGGTTTCCATCGCATTTGTTAATGGTCCTCATTAATGGACAATAATCAAATGGTTTCCTCCATGTTTTATTTTGGCTCCTTTATTCGCATGGTTAGGATTCGTACCTTTGGGCGGTTTGGATTGAATACCTTGGGCCGACAGTAGCATTGCCATATTTTCTATTGCTTGAGTTGTAGAAAACCTCATCACCCTTCATATGACATTTGTTGAGACATAGATCCACCTTGTTTTCTTGTGGCTATGATTGGTTATTGAGCATGGATCCACCATTTTCACTTGTGGCCATGACTCCTTTAGATTTTATATGGCGCCTTTTTACATATTATGTGACCATGATAGTTACTTCAGTTATACACATGTTGGATCTATCTCTATCTTTATGGTGATGACTTGTATATGGACCTATATGTCCCATAGATCAGTTTTGTCTGACAATTATCTCTCTTTAAGGTATATTTGTTCAAGCCTTTCGATCTTGGATTCTCTACTCTCTCCATGACTCAGTTGTTTCCCTTTATAATTTATTTTGGTTATTATCTTCCATTATAACCTCATACATTAGGGGGAAGATGTTATATCCCAAAATGACACATCTCTTCTTGTGACCACTTTCCCATGTTTTTTTTGCATGTCTACACTTCCATGATGACACTTCATGAAAGTCACTCAAAGCCACTGAAAAACACCTATATTGGAGGAGACATATCTAGAGTTATGTAACTCCATTTAACCTCTTCTATAGACCATTGAAAAGGTATATGAGTCACAAAAAACTTTGCAAAAGATTCCAAATCTTGGAAATTCTCATAAGCACCCTAAAAATGATATTGTTTTATGTAACTGCCACTTTTCTTAAGAAAACCTGTGTTTTCCACTATGCATTCACGACTTTTCCTTCATGGTACCCACAGTTACCTCCTGTAGTAGTCAAAAATAATAAAAATATAAAAATATCAAATTAGGGTGGTTTTGGAGGTTTTGGAACTAAATTAAGAAGTTGTAATTGACCCCTATTAGACCCTATCTCTTCATAAATTTATAAATAGAGGGAGAGAGGTCCATGAGAGCGGACTTGAACCTTGGAATTTTTATGCTAGAGGAATTGGGACTCTCATCCCCCCTACATTTCCCTAGACTTCATCTCCTTTTTTTGAAAATATTGGAGGCTGAGTTCCTTGGAGAAGAGAAGTAGAAGAACCAGATCAAGGTTTCGTGAGGTTCCTAGATTGAGGAGAAGGTAATATTTGTACTTCTTCCATGATTAATAAAGATGTGATGCTCTTCCTCTTACAGTCAATGTGTTAGGTATGCTTGAATATCTATCATGGTTATATGATGATGTCTATTAGTTTAGTGTTTCATGTTTTAATGAACATAATATCCTTTCCTATAGTCTATTTGGCTTGAGTAAGGTATAACTTGTTTTATAGGTCTCTTGGAGAAGAGAAGTAGGAGAAGCAATAGAGAAATATTGGACCATCCTTCACTGAATCAGGTATGGACTTTACTTGTCTCTAATATTGCTTATATTTTCTTGTTAAACATGGTACATCAGTCTTTCAATGCTAGTATGTTGATGGCCTCTTAACCCCTAACCATAGGAACACTTTTCTTTACAAGAACATGTTGGAAGAAATTTGTGGTAATGATTAATCTCACAAATTTGAAATCTAAATATGTGATCTTGTGAATAAACACATTATTACTAACTCTACAAATCCTGCAATCTCTTTTAAGTTGCAAACTATGAGAATATGCATTGACATTGCAAACACCTTTTTAAATAAGCACTGAAGCTCTTTTAAGGTGAAAATATGAGAATATTCATTGACATTGCAAACACCTTTTTAAATAGAACAATGTAAGAGGAAAACTCACAATACATATATACACAATAAGGGATAATATATTATAGTAGATAATGAAGGCAATATGGCTTTGAATGCATTTTTTATTAGCTAAACCAAATGCATAACAATGAATGAAGTAATGACCAAGCAAAAGGAGTGAAATCCAAAAAAATACGACACCAAAGGAAAAAAAGGAGTGAAGTCCAAAAAATATGGAGGAAAAGAATAATCTCTGATAGACAATGTAGAAAATGAGGGAATTGTGGATTTGAATGTACTTATTTTTATTAACTAAACCAAATGCGTAACAATGAATGAATAATTGACCAAACAACAGAGGTGAACTCCAAAAACTACGCAGATACTTTTAATGATTGGATATTAACCAAAGGGGTTGGATCCAATGGTGAAGAGTGAATATTTTTTCATTGGTGGAAGATATTGAATTCATGTGAGAGATTTTGCTAGAGTCATGGGTAACCTTAAGGTAGCATTTGAACATGTGGTTGCACATAGATATATTGTATTAAATGATCACGTGGGTCATGCACACATAAATAGATCAAAACTCACTTTCATGTCTTTCAAATTGAAAAGAGAGGTGGTATGGGAAAGGGGTCATCTTTGTTATTGTAGGAACTCAAGAAAGTAGTTTCACTTGGGGACTACGGACGATGATAAATAATCAAGTGAAGGCCTATGCTCTTTTTTAAGGAGTAAAGATTGAAATTGCTTCTAAAATAGAGACCATGCTTGCTTTTAGAGATTCCTTGATTATTATTCAACATCTAAATAATAAGTCCTTGTCCATTGATGAAACTAGTGTGAACATTATTTCAAGCATAAAGAGATAAACTCAAGTGCTAAAATAGGCTTATTTCTTTTGCATTTTAAGATCCTTGAAGTAGAGGCCAATCATTTAACCAATCAAACCTCTAAAGAAGGATACATTGTAAAAACAAATTGGGATTTTCTTTTCAAACCCATCCTCAAAATTTTTTATCCACTAAACCATGAACTTGATGGAAAGGACATGTAGCCTATGCATTAATTTCCACCCATGTTGAGGGAACTTGCATTTACACTCACCCAGGTCTTGTACACTCCATTGCTTCAACAAATTTAGCGATTTTAAGCCATGTGGCATCAATGGGTCATCACTATTTGTTTGAATATGGGATTTTTGACCTAAGGGATTGAGCTCGTTTAATGGTGGTGTAGGGTCTAGAACAATTCAGCTAGATGACGACTATTTTAGTGTTGTATTATTTCTCTCAACAACACAACCAAATGGTGGTGTTGAGAAAATAATCACACATTAAAAGAAATTGAAAATTATATGATCTAATCTAAGGAGTGAAGTCCTCATTTTTTGGTAAGCCATTAATTATACCATTACTTGGTTAATCAAAATTACACAAAGGATTTAAAAAATAAAACATAAAAAATATCATGGAGTAACATTAAACCAAATAAAAGCAACTTTCATTTACTTACAGTATAGCCTAAGAGTGAAGTGAATTTGTGTTGGATTCTTTGACGATGAAAATTGGTTATAAACTTCTTCAACCTAATCCGATATAAATTGTTATTAGGAGAGATGTAAAGTTTGATGAAGTTATATCTACCCATGTGCCTATTTCAATGTTTTTTCCATATTCAACCCCTGAACCATGTTTGACAAATATACCATCTCCTCTTCTCTCTTTGACTCAAAATGGATCATTATATAATTTTTCATCTAGTTTGGTACTATATAGGTGGAAAAATTGGAGCTATTTGGCTTGTATGGTCGATTTTAGGGGAAAGTCCCATTGGTGATTTTGGCTCCAAACATTTTTAGAGCTTATTAAGGCCTTAAATGGCCATTTTTTGGTTCAAAATTTGGAATTTGTTTCTTCTTCTTAGACACTTAACACTATTGTACACATTGATATGTTTCCAATGGTGTGAAGATAATTTCAATTAGAGTTTGTATGAGGAATTTTTGCCTCCTACATGTCAATATATCTTGTTGTACACCATGATACTGAGTGGATTCCACATGGGCTTCCATTATTAACACATATGGATTTAGTCACATGTGCAATTCCAAAAAAAATCTAGAGGGTCCAAAACCCTAACTGTAATCAAGAGTTGAGAAATGGAAAAATCCCAATCCTAACCTTAGATTTCTATAAGGCCATTTTAAATATTGGGTCACTAGGATAGGAATGGGTTCCATTCTCATTGTATTTTATATTTTTTTGTGATTGAGAAGATCATCTAGGAGTGAGATATTGAAGCATAGGAAGTAGAAGATATTATAACATTCATCCAAGCCACAATGTCAATGTAAACTCCATACTGAATGCACATTCTTTGTATTTGCAATTCATAACTGAGAAGAATAAAGAAAGGTGTAGGCCTCACCTTCTAGCTAGGATTTTCCATATTGAGATTTGTTGGGGTACATATTGTGTTTAATGTGTGGATAGTGTGTTGTCTGCTTATATTATTTCATTTTAGTATCTTATGTGCTAAGTTAGTAATATTAATTTTGAATATAAAATAAAACATGGTATAATAAGAGATTTCATAGTATTGTAAGATCTGTTGTGACAAACAGTTCGAGTGAATATCCACAACAACTTATAGATTATATTTTCATCATAAAAAAATTCTTTGGGGCTTTGTGGGAAATTATAGGATCCATGAATTGAATCAATAAAGAAGTATTAAAATCCTAGAAATGATAGATGGGCATATTAAAAAAATTGTCATCCTCATTATAGCACTAGAGAAACAATTTGAATATTTTGGCAATTTTGGTAGCTCAACTCAAAAGATGGATTTAACATAATTTTGAGAGAATGAAGACATGAAAGAGTTTTAAACATATTTAAAGAAAGAAATCTAAAGTTCCAATGCCATCACTACTTCACAATATCTATTTAAAGTGGACATTAAACACTCTTAAGGTGAGATTGATGTCATTAATTTTAATCAATGGTTGCAACAATTATAAGTTTATTTCAATGTTTATAAAATAGGAGAGGATAATTTTTTTTTGTTTTCCCCATTTAGAGGGCCATGCCTAAACTCATGGGGAATTCACATTGAGATGCTTAGGTTGAAGGGTGATCCTTTAGTAGTTAAGTGGGAGGTGTTTATAATCCTCATTAATTCCTAGTTATAACCTATTTTTTATGAAGAGGACTAGAGGATCCACTGGAATTACTTTCAACAAAATATAAGTCTGAGTGTGCAAGAGTACACCTTGAAGTTCATAAAAATGACCGTTAAATTGGGCATATTGATTTCTAAGAAATGTACTCCTCAAGTATCTAAGAGGTCCACATATTCATTTAATGAGGCAAATGATGCTCTTTAAATCTATACATTGATGAGGATTGTGTGAAAGTACTCTATTTGGAGCATATGAGTAAGAATACAGGAAAACCACGTGGTTCCATGTAAAGAAAATATCAAGAGGCTTCCAAAAAGGGAAATAAGAAGTGGAAAAGAAAGATAGGAAGAAAATATCCATAACACATTCGCACAAGATATAGAACACCACTATAAATTTTGTAATATTGATGGTTACAATGAATATAAGTTCCAAAGTTGAATCGAAATAACTACTGTCAATGCCAGAAATTGTTCTCGGACTACTAAAGAACAAGCCAAGACAATCTCGATAAATAAAATTAAGTAAAACAGGTTTTTAGGGTTTTGGTTTATGGTTTTGGTTTTAAAAACTTCATCAGCAAGGATGAAATAAACATACACAAGCTAATACAGAACTGAATCATGCAAGTTGGATAAAATGTGGATCAAACACATCCCAATAAGCCATAAACATTACACATGAAATACTAATTCCACCCACAGGCTACAAGCATTTACATGAATAAACCTTTAAATAAGAAATAAAATTGTAGACTAAGCAATCAACCAGATCATAAATGAAAAAGCATGACAGGTAAAAGGGCTTATCAATTTATATATAATCAATAACAGTCATCCACTTACATAAGAGTTATAAGTGCTAGCTTGAGAAATCAAAGCTCCAAAATCCTTTCCTTGAGTGAAAAGTCCCCCCAAAAACTGTATGTTTGTCTTCCTTTTATCATTACAAACGTAAAGTAGTTTCATAACTACCTTCTAGGTCAAAATTTGAAACTATTACATCAATTAGTTACTTGATAACTCAAAATCTTTAAAGACAATTAACCCAAAAATAGCAAATCGGATTTGGGGAAATTTGGTGAATTTATGGAAATTTGGGTCTCAAAGACCCCTTCATATCTATAAATGTGAGACACATGTGTAACAAATGAGAGAGGTTTGTTTAAATGAATATGTTATGAACAAAAAACTCTTTTTTTTTTTCAAAATTCCCCTTCAATGAATCGGAATATGTGCTACAAATTTGTGACTAAAACAGGAAATTATTAAATAATTCAAACCCTGAAAATAGGCCACAAAGATGAATTCGAATATCTCAGAAAATAACAAATGTTGTAACACTGAGAGAGTTTTTTTTGAAAGAGTCTATTGTGGACAAAAACCTCTTTTGGTTTTCCTAAATTCGTTTCCATCTCTTCGTAATCTGCTTCCAATGACAATGAGAAAAACAGGAAAAACAGAGCTGCTACAGGAATCTCCTCATGAAAATATTTGACAAAGGACTAAAAAATGAGAGTTAGATTATAAATCAAAACTTGGAATAAACTTTTATTATAAGTTTTTGAAAGCTTAAAGATTTACATATTAACTAATAATCCCAAAAGACAAACCTTAAAACTAAAATAATGAAATAGCTCAACCATTAAAAGCATTAAATCCAACCAAAATTATTGATTGTCCAAAATTCTTAAAATCAACATAAAACGTAAAATCATTTTTAACCAATGATTGAAAATTAGGACGAAAAGAACAGATAAACTAAGAACAAGATCTAGTTATAACATTTGGCTCTTGCTGCAGGATGAAGTCCTCCTTGTGAGGCTTCAATAACCTGTAGACCTTGTGCCTTATTCATTGGGTGATGAAGTCATTTACCAAATCTCTGCGACTTTCTCAAACTCTGAACACATATCTCTGAAATGACAAAATACTGCTACAAACCAGCATACTGAAAAGAATCTACATGCTTGTATAGCGAGTTTATTCTGCTATTTACTCCTACTTCTAATCGGAGGAAACAACCTAATCAAGTGTAATCATACTTCCAGTGAAGCCAAGAAACCATTTGACTGAGAATCATAATTCCATGCATGCTACTGTTTGAGAAAACCCACAAAAGATGTGATAAATGCAATAAAGAGTCTATAGGAAGCTGATACTATGATTGGAAATAGGAAGTATGCCAAAAGATGGAGCATTAGAAACCTTTGAAAAATACAACTCCACCGAAGAAGCCACGAGATCATGAAATTTTTGATTTAAAACTTCAATGTCTTCATTATATTCATCATAAAGTGAAGCATTCTCTTCCTCTCCATTATTGTTCCTTTTAAACTTTGGATTAAGAATGGAAACCAAGGGCTTTTCAAACTGCTTCTCGACCTTTAAATAAAACCCTTGATCAAAACTTGAACAAATAAAATTCTGAAAGTGACCATAAGTCAAGATTGGCAACTTATTTCTTATATCAATAGTAAGAGGTTGAAGAGCAACAACTTCTTCTTCATAACATGATAATCTCATAGCAGGAACTAAGAAATTTCTACTATAATCCACTGAAAGTATATTATCATCGAAAAAGTCAGCAAACTGATATGAAGAATCAACACAAGCATCATTTATATCCTTGTTCATATGAAAATATGAAAATGATGAAGAAAACTGTCTTAAATCTGAATAATACATACGTTCTTCTTCCTACTCATAAGCTTGTATATCTTCAACATGAGCCTGATCTCGAAGCATTTTGCAAGCTCGGATCTTCTCCTCCACCCCTTTTGCATACTCAAACAATTTCCTTAAAGATGATGATTTCCTTTCTAACAGGAAAAAGACAAGATCTGAATGTTGATCCATAACATAATTTCACATAGCAAGTTTTTTCAAAGGTCTGATCTCTGGAGGCATATTGATATAAAAACTTTGAAACCTCCAATTAAATTTAGTAATTGGCTCATCATTCTCTCGTTTCAAACTATAAAATTCAGAAATAAATTGATCATAAGATTTATTCTTACCCCAATACTTCAAGAAGACATCATGTAACTCTTCCCACGATCCAATTGAATCAGCTTTTAAATTTCGAAACCAAAACCCAACATCTCCAACAAAGGATTTCGAAAATAACCTCATGACAACATCCTCATGCATGATTTCAAAATTATCAATGAAATTATGAAAAGATTCTAAATGCTTTTCTACTGTAATATGGTATTTTACAATAAAATGGAGAAGATATTCAACAAAGTAGGAAGGGTAAGGATGTAAGAGAGATGGCAGCCTAAGAGGTTTAAACATCTTCTGTCTGAGTCTAGATTGAAAATCTATGAATTGAAAATAAGGTTCAACAAGATGTTCGCAAGTTTTAGCAGTGATGGTAGAAGGTAATAGATTGGCTTTATTCTCTACAAGATGACCAGAATAATTAGCTTCAAGAGATATGGGTATATGTACATCATGCTGCACATGTATCTCAAATGAAGGAATAGGATCAACATCAATAAAACAAGAAGAATGCAAATTTTCTACTTCCAAAGAGGGATATGTACTTGAAGGTATATGATCATCGGAATAGACAAAACAAAAAATAATTCTTTTGACATGCAATGGGAAAGATAGGAAAGAACTGATGAATAAGAACAAAACCTCATGGAGTAGTAACAAGCTAATACCCAGTCTTTCCATTTGGCTTCTTCATTTTTCTATCAACAAAATTTTCCTTGCAGTGGAATCTTTAATCGTGGAGTCGCCGGTGAAAAATTGTAGTCTAAAATATTTTTTGGCTTTGTTCACCTCTCAAAATCAGATGAATAATGATATCCCAGGGAAGATATACTTCAAATTCATCCCTGGAAATGGCACCAAAGATGTTAGTGCCAGAAATTGTTCTCAGACTACTAATGAACAATCCAACACAATCTCAATAAATAAAATTAAGTAAACTTAGGTTTTTAGGGTTTTGGTTTATGGTTTTGGTTTTAAAAACTTCATCAGCAAGGAGGAAATAAACATCCACAAGCTAATACATAACTAAATCATGCAAGTTGGATAAACTATGGATCAAACGCATCCCAATAAGCCATAAACATTACACATGAAATATTAATCTACCCACAAGCTACAAGCATTTACATGAATAAACCTTTAAACAAGAAATGAAATTGTAGACCGAGAAATCAACCAAATCGTAAATGGAAAATCATGACAGATAAAAGGGCTTATCAGTTTATATATAATCAATAACAGTCATCCACTTACATAAGAGTTATAAGTGCTAGCTTGAGAAATCAAAGCTCCAAAAGCCTCTCCTTGAGTGAAAAATCCTGCCCAAAACTGTATGTTTGTCTTCCTTTTATCATTACAAAAGTAAAGCAATTTCATAACTACCTTCTAGGTCAAAATTTGAAATAGTTACATCGATTAGTTACATGATAACTCAAAATTGTTAAAGATAATTAACCCAAAAATAGCAAATCGGATTTGGGGAAATTTGGTGAATTTCTGGAAATTTGGGTCTCAAATACCCCTTCATATCTCTCAATCTGGGACACCTGTGTAAAACATGAGAGAGGTTTTTTTAAATGAGTATGTTATGAACAAAAAAATCTCTTGGTTTTTCAAAATTCCCCTTCAATGAATCGGACTATGTGCTGCAAATTTGTGACTAAAACAGGAAATTATTAAATAATTCAAACCTTGAAAATAAGCCACAAAGATGAATTTGAATATCTCAAATGATAATATCCGTTGTAAACCTGAGAGAGGTTTTTGTGAATGATTCTATTTTGGACAAAAACCTCTTTTGGTTTTCCTGAATTCGTTTCCATATTCTCATAATATCCTTCCAATGAAAATGACAAAAACAGGAAAAACAGAGCTACTACAGGAATCTCTTCATGAAAATATTTGACAAAGGACTAAAAAATGAGAGTTAGATTATAAATCAAAACTTGGAATAAAATTTTATTATAAGTTTTTGAAATCTTAAAGATGTACATATTAACTAATAATCTCAAAAGACAAACCTTAAAACTAAAATAATGAAGTAATTCAACCATTAAAAACATTAAATCCAACCAAAATTATTGATTGTCCAAAATTCTTAAAATCAACATAAAATGTAAAATCATTTTAAATCAATGGTTGAAAATTCGGAAAAAAAGAATAGATAAACTAAGAGCAAGATCTAGTTATAAAAACTACAATAAGGATTCCCAAAAGAAGAACATGCTACTCATGGATTTAGGCAACTAAGTAGAGAGAAACTTAGGTGTAGATGAAAATATTGTCCACACTACAAGAATGATTTGATTATGAGTAGCCTCCACCCCAAACAAGAGAAGGATGTGACTAAACTCTTCCATTTTAAAGATTAAGAAGACAAAGGGGCTTTTTTTTATTATGGTTCATAGATCAATCTTATAGTAGAAGATATGGTCAACAAGCTTGGATTGGAAACTCATAACCATCCTTACTCAGATCCATCAGGATGGTAATTAAATATGCAAATATCATGGTCACTAAGTAGTGTATGATAAAATTGTCTAGAAGTGTTAACTATACTAACGAAGTGGAGGTAGACATAGTACTACTCGATGTGTGTGGTGTAGTGTTTGGAATCCCCTAGATGTACATGAGAGATGAAATCTTTAGGAGGAGGGGAAACTACTATTTATTGATCAAGTATGGGAATTCCTTTTTCATTAATGCACATAAAGGTAAATTTAAGATCTCTTTGGTAATATCTAACCAAGCCAAAATTTTGATTAGTTATAGTAGGAAGTTTGTATTACTTTTCTTAAGAGAGATAGGAGGTGAATCGAAGAAGGTAAAGGAATATTTAGAGGGATGTAATAAATATAAGAAACATCATTTGGAGGATATTTTTGAAGTATACATAGAAGTGTTCCAAGATTCCAAAATGTTACTGCCTAAGAGGGAAGTGGGGCATGTGATATAGTTGCTTCCTAACTCCCTATTGCCAAACGTTGTGATGTGCATATAGTCCATCCCGGAAGCAGGTGAAATGAATAAATATCTGCAACAACTATTTGAGCACGAAGTTATTTGACCAAACACCTCACTCATAATAGTAGTACCCAAGAAGCATGGGAATTGGAGAAATGTGTGTTGACTGCAAGATTTGAACAAGATCACCCTCAAGAATTGACACCCTTTTCTCATGATCGATGGATTTCCATATTAATTGTAGCATGCCAAGTACTTCACAAAGTCAGATATCAAATCAAGATACCACTAGATACTAGTTACAGAAGAAGACACCTAGAAGACCACCTTTAAGACAAGGCAAGGTCTATATGAATGGGTTGTAATGCATTCTTGATTTGTGAAATGTACTAGCTACATTTATATGTTTGATGAATGATTTACTACATCCCTTTGTAGATTCTTTTATAATAGTGTACTTAGGTGATATATTGGTTTATAGCTCTATTTGGGAAGATGTAACACCCCAGTTTTGACCCTGTTTGAATTAAATGTATATGATGTATATATTGTAATTAATCATGGTGTGGAGCTAAAGGAAAAATCCCCACCATGGATTATCGTTTTATGTTTTGGTGATTAAATCGATGCCGATGGTATTTTTTTCTATCCAGGCACATTATAATTTTGGACACCATGTACATATGCAAAATTAATTAAAAACCTACAACCAGCTATGTCAATACAACCATAATGAGAAGGGGCATGATTTTCCTAAGGATAAGGGGGGGGGATGTTCAACCCTTGGGGCCAATGGAGAAAAGCCAAATGTCAGTAGATGAACCTATTAACCACCAACTACCTTCCCTTATCTTATTCACCAGCCCAATTAATTCCTCATGATTTGGTTGGGTAGTTATTGCCCTTGGGGGACGTATATATGGGCAACCGTCATCTATGGCAGGACTATCAATCCTTTGACCACATGCATGTTCCGAAGGGGTAGATCACATTTATCTCCTCACATGGGTAGAGAACCAGCATTCCACTCTCACAAAGTTGTTTGTTTTCCTCACGCAGGAGTGTTATCGTTCCTCGGTCATTTTCTTCATTACACGTAGGCAGAGAGTTGTCCAGAAGACATTGGCGTTCTGTATTTCCTTTCTGGATTTTTTCTATGTGTCTGAGTTCCTTCACTTTGGGAGGGGTTGTGTTCTTCATCTTACATACGCTGAGAATCCATTTTGTCATCCCCATGAGTTTTGGGGTGCTTTTGAGTCGTTTTGGCCATGTTAGGGCCATAAACGAATCTGGAAATTGGGTTGCTCAGTATGAGCTATTTTACCTAGTCGCATTTCCCGATATTGACCTCTGTGGTGTTTTCCCTTTTGTCCCATAGTTTTTATTGCTGTGTGTATATGGCTTCTAGTCCTTGGATTGTTTTTGGAGTGGAAATGGGGTCCAAGCTTGCTTGAAAAACCTAGTGTGTGTAGGAGCCTCATAGACAGAGCTAGAGGGTTGGTATTCTTCTTTACACCCCCTGAACAACACTGGAAGGGAAGGAATATCCCAAGGGACTGGATAGCAGAGAAGGGGATTCTTCCTTGTGTTGGGTGTGTCAATGTTTTAGAAGTCATGCTAGTTCTGGTGTAAGTGTCCATAGCTCTTTGGTTGAGCTCACTAGCTTAGCAGTAATCCTTTCCATCTCCTTCATAGCCTGATAAACCCAACTATGTTGGCTTGGCTTAGTTTTGTGTATCCTTGGGTACATGTGAGCTTGTTAGTGTTCCCCTTATTCCTTGTTGAAATCATGCCCAACTTGGGGGTGGCATTTTTGTTGAGATAATGATGAGCACACTCACCTATGGTTGGGTGGAACGTTGCAGTGACGTAGTTGGTTGCGGGACAAGCTTATGTTAAGATAAGTATTCTAGTCTATCTCATCTTTTTAATTGTAATTGTTGCTTAATGAAAATGATGAACATGTTAAATTTTGTGAATGTGTTGAATGAAAGTAAATACCTTTGTTGTTTATTGCATTTTATCCATCTGTCAATGTTTTTATTTCAATGCATTTTATATTGTGTTCATGGGGCTTAGATGCCTGGGGTTGATAGCTAACAAATATGTTAGTCGCATCCTCTCCTCTGAGTAGAGGGGTGGGGACATGACAGAAGAACATATATCACATCTCATGTAAGTGTTAGAGACCCTAAAAAATCATAGATCTATTGGAAAACCTTAAGAAATGTGGATTTTCTTAGCGATAATTGGTGTCTTTAGAGTATGTGATTAGTAGAGGGGAATTCAATATAGATCACATGAATACAAATACCTTATTTAAGTGTCCAAATCCTACTAATGTTATTGAAGTTAGGGCATGTGGGAAACATAATACCTAACAAACTTTACAACATCCTTTATAAATGTGCTTGTGCCACTGCATGCCATAAAAAACCGATGGCAATAATTTTCAATGGGGAGAGAATAAGAAAAATTTTGGTTTAAGAGATGAAACAAAATATTAGTCAAGTACTAGTTCTTGCACCATCCTATTTGCAGAATCCTTTTGAAGTGGAAACATATGCATGTGCATATGCTATGGAAGTAGTCTTGATGTAGGGATTGTAAACCTCTCAGTATGACTTCAAATTATCATTCAACAATGTTAAAGGAAGTATGATATTCCTTATAAATGAAGTATGATATTATGTATCTCACAAAACTAGGAATCAAATACTCAAGTCCCTTTATTGTTCAGGGTTTTCAATCTATTGATTGTCACTTTATCCCACACCAATGGCTCTTGGTAATCTGTCGAGGTATTAATTCCCACCCTGCATATTTACCTATTAATGTACAACATAGGAAATTCAATGAAATATATTTTGTGTTTATCAAAGTAAAGGTGCATGTATTTTGGCACTTTAGGATCAACGTTTAGTAAAATTTGGGTTTCCTTCTATGAGAACTCAATTTCCATTAAATCATATAATATTGTATCCTTCTCCTTGATGATGTCCATGTCATATTTGAGCTTTATTCAGTAGATTTTTCCTATCCTGGTAATAGAACCAATTTTTAGCGATAATTTTAGACCCTAGGCTATAAACTTCAACCAATTATAAACTTCAACCAATAACGAAATATTGTAATTCATTAGTATTGACATATTCAATATCCTAACAAGGGAAAGGACTCACCCAATACAATAATGAATAAAATATGAATTCATTTGAATGATAAGAAAATGAAACATTTACATGTAATATAACCAACATAGATCCACCTTAACTATGGATTTATCAAGTATCGAGAGGGATCAAAAGTCTTGAACTGCAAACCTTTCTTGAAGTTTTGCAGTCTAAACAAAATTTGCACCTCAAAGGATTTGATTCCTCTTGGAACTTGATATATGTAGAGTTAATATGGATTGATGTTTATTTCATTTCCAATTCAATGAAATGTGCATCACATAAATACTCAAGACAATTCCTCTCATTTAGAGGATGGTACTTGGTTTAACCACTCAGTTGTAGTTTTGGTGTATCGTCCCCATCCATATATTTGACTGAATGATGGGGGTATTTGTGAATTTCAAGCTTATAAATTTTACCCCATGGCTATAATATGAATTTATAAATAAGAATTGTATGTGAAATTTCATAGTGCAAAACACAGTGGAATTAAAAAACTCTACCTACACATAAATCATGCATAAACAATCATATACATCACATGAATAATAAAATCATTCACATTCATATCAAGATAATACTTATCTTTAAACAAAGAATATCCAAGCAACTAGTTGTGTAAGAGTGATTTTCCACCTGATCATAAGTGTCAGTTGTAGATAGCACCCCCAAGTTGGGCTATGAGGTCACCAGGGTGAATGAAACACCTACAAGCTTCTCTCTCTCAACCCACAACCCATTTTCTCTCATTCATAGCCAAACTACCTACCTATGAGAATCTGTAGATATCTCACTAATCCATCCCAACCTTGGAACTCTTCTCTACTACCCTATACAACACAAGTAAGGAATTTATCTTCATTGTTCCACAATTCTCTTAGGAAATCCAACCCTTACAGTCCTTACCAACGTGTGCAGAAAGAGTCCAACCTATTGTATATTCTTGGAGAACTTCCTATAACATTAATTCAAGGATTCCCAAGCATTTAGGAGTAGAAAAACATAATGGGTAGAGGTTCCTATATTTTTTGGACTCTACGCTTACCTACAACCATTCTCTTTTCTCTAATTTCTACAATCCTGCCAAATTCAAATTTCTAGTTATTGCCTAGCATGGTAGTGGTAATATTAATGAACAACAAGAAGAAAAACTCTACGTAGTGTAAAATATACATCAGAAATGAGTGGTAGAATCCAAAGGAGATGATATAACGGTGAAAAGACAACTGACATAACTGTGTAAATTGAACCAGGTGATAGATTAATTTTACTCACAACAATTAACAATTGATCATGCAAAATCACTCACAAAGAGACTGAAAATTGGAGCTGAACACTAAACTGCATTAAATTAGTGTACAATAGCCAACCCTATAAAATAATAGGTTACTGAATAAATAACATACATTAGGGATTTGAATGCATGAGGAGAAATTCGAATCTAGCATAAAGCAGGCTTACTAAAAATAAGCAAATCCCCCATAGGTGTAAAAAGTTGATCCCAAATCTGTCATGGAGCTCACGAATTGGAAAAATGGATTAGGCAAGCTAAAGAGTGGTGGAATGGCAGCTCATACATGCTTTTTCATGGAGAAAAGAGAGGAGGATGTGTAGGACAAAAAACTAGTCAACCTCACCTAGTCTAGCTTTTCCTTTTGCCTTAAAACACTGAAAAAGCAGGGAATAAAGCAGAAAAAGCAGAAGGGTGCCTAGGAGGCCAGGAATAAAGTAGAATTGATTCCTTTAGCTCTCCCATGCACTACATGAGTCAAATAAGGCAAGTTTGACCATTATAGATAGGCAAATTACAACTTGCACAAGGTGGGACACATGAACTAGGCAAATAAGACAAAAAAAATGAAATTAATGTCTAAGTGGGTAAACTATGGGTTGATTATTATAACACCCCCCCTTAAGCCTAACTTATGAGTAATATATTAGAAAATTATAGGGCCTAACAACAAGGCTTAGTCACCCTTTACATACTGCATGTCCATTTAAACAAGGAAAGAGGCAAAACCAACTTGGGAAAATCCTCCCTTAAACATGGACTGTAAAACAAAATTGTAGAATCTTGTCTTCACTCATGCTTGCACAGCATGATCAGCAATCCCCAGTAGTGATTTGAGATTTATGAAGGTCTTCTCACAAAATGCTTTGGTGAAGATATCAACTACTTGTTCTGGAGATGAGCAGAAGAGTAGGTGAATGGTGCCATCATGCACAAGTTCTCTGATGTAGTGCATATGAATCTCAATGTGTATGGTTCTCTGCTTCTGAATTGGATCTTTGCAGATTTGAATGGTACTCTGGTTATTACAGTAGATGGTAGTTGAGTACTCTTGTTCGAAACCACACTCTCCAAGTAAACCCTGCAACCATAAACATTGAGTTGCTGCATTAACAACTCCTATGTACTCTGCTTCTGTAGATGAGAGTGCAATGGCACTTTGTTTCTTTCTTGACCAGCTGATTGGCCCTTCTACAAGCATGAAAACATATACTGAAGTGGACTTTCTGTCTGTGCTATCACCTGCCCAATCACTGCTAGTAAATCCAATCAAATCAAGATCAGATTTTGCTTTATAGAAGATCCCATGTGTCCTTGTTCCCTGAACAAAGTTAAGGATCCTTTTGGCTGCTTTCCAATGGATCTCTTGAGGCTGATCCATGAATCTAGAATCCATACTTACTGCATAACAAATATCAGGTCTAGTATGTGTCAGATACAATAAACATCCAATCAATTGCCAATATAGTGTATTGTTTACCATCGGTGAAGAATCAACTTCTTCCAGCTTGACTCCTGAAAGGAAAGGAGTTTTGCTTGCTTTGCAATCCTTAATTTTGAATTTGTTCAGCAAGTACAAGGCATATTTGGACTAGTGCACCTTGATTCCAGCTTTGGTTTGAGCAATCTCAAGCCCCAAAAATTGACTTAAGAGCCCCAAATCTGTCATGGAGAAGGCTTGGTTCATAGCTCCTTTTAAGGAAGAAATCTCAGCCTGTGAGCTTCTTGTAATGAGGAGGTCATCAACATATAACACAATGATCATTAATGAACCATTAACTAACTTCAAATAGACATTTGGATCTGATTTGCACTGAACAAAATTCAGTGATAGCAAGAAGCTATCGATCTTGGCATACCAAGCCCTGGGGGCTTGCTTTAGCCCATACAATGACTTTCTCAACCTGCACACAAGAGAAGGGTTAGTAGAAAAACCTTGAGGCTGCTGCATATATATCTCTTCAGTGAGATCTCCATTCAGGAAGGCACATTTTACATCCATGTGATGTACCTCCCATTGCCTTGAGGCTGCAATGGCTAGAGCTAGCCTGATGGAATCCATGTTTGCCACTAGGGAAAAGGTCTCATTGTAATCTATGCCATGAACCTGTGAGTATCCTTTGGCTACCAATCTGGCCTTGTACTTCAGTGGTGAACCATCAGCAGCAAAGTTGGTCTTATAGACCCACTTACATTGTACTAGTTTTCTCCCTAGAGGAAGATCCACTAGCTCCCATGTGTTGCTCTTTTGGAGTGAGCTGAACTCCTCCTTCACGGCTGTTTTCCATCTTGGATCTCCTGCTGCTTATTCATATGTTTGATGATCATACTTCACCATCAAATATCATTTTTCACCAAACATAGGATCCTTCATGCACAGACCACTCTCAAATTGAGATCTAGTCCTCCTTGGGTCATTGGGATCCCCAGCTAGCTCACCTGCTGCATGTAGTGTCTTGGCTGCCAATTTTTGCCTTGTGGGGCTGTTAGGGTTTGTAATAAACTCATCTCCATCAGACAAATCAGAATCAGCATGTTCAACAAACTCTTTACTTACTTCTTGAGGTTCAGGTGGTGAAGAGGCTTCACCAACTTCCACTGCTGCAAGGGGTTCTTCTTCAAACTGAACACACCTTTCAATGAAGGCTTTGTTTGTGCTCAAATTTATCAACTTGTACCCTTTTGAATCTTCAGAGTATCCAAAAAAAAGACACTCTTGGCTTTGGGGCTGCAAAGTCTTCCTCTTCTCTGTCGGGATTCTAGCCCAAGCCTTTGAGCCAAAAATCCTGATATGGGTCACATCTGGCTTGTTCCCACTCCATGCTTCAAAGGGAGTTATGCCATCAAGCTGTTTGTGAGGAACCCTATTCTGAATATAGGCTGCACAGTTGATAGCTTCGGCCCAGTACTTTGGTGGCAAAGTTTTGGCCTCCATCATGCATGTTGCCATCTCCTTCAGTGATCTGGTCTTCCTCTCAGCAACACCATTTTGCTGTGGTGTGTAAGGGATAGATTGTTGCATCTGAATACCTGCATCTGCACAATAATTAATAAAATCAGACTTGACATACTCACCACCATTGTCAGATCTGAGGGCCTTGAGTTTCCTTCCAGACTGGTTTTCAACCAAATCCTTAAAGACTTTGAATAGGCCAAAAACTTCATACTTGTGTTTCAGGAAGTGAACCCAGCAATACCTGGAAAAGTCATCAATGAAATTCAATGCATATTTGGCCTGACTCATGGACATATGAGGGAATGGGCCAGAAACATCACTGTGGATCAGCTCGAGGGGTGCAGAGGTTCTCTCATGACTAGCTCTCTCAAATTTGTGCTCTGGGTGTTTTCCTAGGATACAACCTTGGCAGACTCCTTTGGAAAATTTTATCTTGGGCAACCCTATGACCATCTCTTTTTCACTAAGATCAGAAAGATATTTTTAGTTTAGGTGGCCAAATCTTTCATGCCAAATCTTGCTGGCTTCATTAGCATGAATGAGAAGAGAAGAGGGGTTTGAGTAAGGTAGGAAGTGTGAGAACATGTATACCTTTTGAGCATGATTCGCAACTCCTTTTGCAATGACTCTACCAGTTGAGATTTCTATGATCTCAACTTCATCGGGGGAGAATATGACTTTCTTTGAAGACCTAGTGTGGGTCATCTGGTACACTGACAGGAGGTTGGAGGCGAGACTAGGCACATACAGTACATTGCTGAACTGACCATGATCAAGATCTATCCTTCCTTTGCCTTTACTTTTAGTGAGAGAGTCATCTCCCAGTACAATAGATGGTCCTTTCGACATGTCTAGTGAGGAGAAGGCCTCCTTAGTCGAAACCATGTGTCTTGAAGCTCTAGAATCAATGATAAAACTGGGTGAGCTTGATGTGCCAGCAACTAGAGCATGAACTCTCTCTCTGTCATCTGAACTTGATCCTCCTTCTCTCTTCTTTGAGCTTTCTGGAAGGGAGATGCCATTCTTCTCCAGGATTTGGGTCAGCATGTCTATCTGCTTTTTCATACAAGAGCTTTCAGAGTGATTTCCCTTATTGCAGTATGTGCACTTGTTCATTTCACCTTTGTTCTTCTTCTTCTGGTAATTCTTCTTGGGACCTTGTAGATCCTCCGGAGACTATTTCTTGTCTCTCTTTTGCTCAGGTGGCTTTTTAGCTTTATTTTTGCCTTTTGAATCCACCTTCGAATCTACAGCAATCAAAGCTTGATCTTTGGATGGTTTGATGGTGCCCATCATCACCAGCTTGTCCTGTTCTTGTGTGAGAGATTCCATGAAATCTGCAAGGCTAGGCATCTTCCAGGTTCGAGCTGTCAGTTTTGTGGCATAGAAGGTCAAAACAAACACTGAATAGTCAGGGCCTAGCTTCGAGAGGATGGCCAATACGAGCTGATCATCTTTCTTTTCGATCCCACACTGTTTTAGCTGCAAAAATAGTGCTTTGAACTTGGAGAAATATAGCTGCAGGGATTCAAAGCTATTTGGACTCAGAGAAATAAGCTCATTTTCGATTTGATGTCCCCTCATCTCATCTGTCTTTCCAAAAATATCAGCAAGCTTCTCCCATACTTCATTCGGTGATGCCAATCCATCAATATGGAAAAGGAGGTCTCTGGAAATACTCAGACACAGGAGGCCATAAGCCTCATCCCTCCTATTGTGCCATTTTATCTTCTCTATAGCTGCATTGGGCTCTACTTCTGTTGCCATAGTCACCCTGTAGAGGCCTTTCGCTCTCAACAGTATCTCCATCTCTGCTTTCCATTCAAAGAAATTGAAAGGAGTCAAGATAGTTTTATGTGATTGATCCATAGCTTAGAAAATCTGTCCCGGCTGTTAGTAGAAGGCTCCCAGTCACTGATGTCGAACCTGCAAAACAATTTTTGAAGGAGAGAAACAACCTACAATGGATTTGATACCATGTGGAAATTGAACCAAGTGATAGATTAATTTTACTCACAACAATTAACAATTGATCATGCAAAATCACTCACAAAGAGACTGAAAATTGGAGCTCAACACTAAACTATATTAAATCAGTGTACAATATCCAACCCTATAAAATAATAGGTTGCTGAATAAATAACATACATCAGGGATTCGAATGCATGAGGAGCAATTCGAATCTAGCATAAAGCAGGCTTACTAAAAATAAGCAAATCCCCCATAGGTGTAAAAAGCTGATCCCAAATCTGTCATGGAGCTCACGAATTGGAAAAATGGCTTAGGCAAGCTAAAGAGTGGTGGAATGGCAGCTCATACATCCTTTTGCATGGAGAAAAGAGAGGAGGATGTGTAGGACAAAAAACTAGTCAACCTCACCTAGTCTAGCTTTTCCTTTTGCCTTAAAACACTGAAAAAGCAGGGAATAAAGCAGAAAAAGTAGAAGGGCGCCTAGGAGGCTAGGAATAAAGAATAATTGATTCCTTTAGCTCTTCCATGCACTACATGATTCAAATAAGGAAAGTTTGACCATTATAGATAGGCAAATGACAACTTGCACAAGGTGGGACACATGAACTAGGAAAATAAGACAAAAATAATGAAATTAATGTCTAAGTGGGTAAACTATGGGTTGATTATTCTAACAATAACTTATGACCATAGAATAAAATACCCTTACAACTTTCATAGAAGTATATTCATCCCATAGCCCCCCCTTTCATCTTCCCCTCCAATGGAATCATGGCCCCTCTAATGCTCTTTACACAACCATCTTGGGCATATTTATTATTTTTCCAACATAATATTTACATAGATTTCAAGTTAGTAAGAGAATCCAACCACACGGTCCATATAGAAATATTTACATTAGACATGCCTAGCCATTCACTAGTCGGGCCTTGGCCTTCATCTTTGCACTAGTAATCTATACCAGCATATTTACATCATTTACATGATTTGATTAATACATTCCAAGTCAAAATTGGGGGTATTCCATTCTAGGTAACCTATAATAATAGAGACATTGAGTGAGACCCACAATACTCATAGAGGCTACCAGCTCGAGGTAATCCATCTTTCTTAGTCTTTTAGTTCTTCATTTTAATTTATTAATGTTATATCCATGACACATGGATATTAATGCACCTATTTACTCTCGATATGCCATGGGTATACAAATTCATTGCCTACAAACAATGATATTCAAGATTTATTATTATTTATTACTTTATTTTTAGCTTTGAAAAATATTATATGGGGACATATGTTACCGTGTTTTTGATATTAGATTGTAGAATTTAAAATGGCTGATTAGTAAATGAATTTATATTTTCCAAATTTCTCTCTCTCTCTCTCTCTCTCTCTCTCTCTCTCTCTCTCTCTCACACACACACACACACACACACACACACACACACACACACACACAAATTAATTTTAATTGTAAGTCCACATTATATATATATAACATGCTTTTAAAGAAAATGAGACACCGACTACTAAAAGGACTTTTTAACATTCCTCCAACATTCTGATCCTAATAAGATCTATTTTTCCAGTATTACATAAAATGCCCTCTCTAAACTGATAAAAAAGATCCTTCCTCCACTCTTTCCTACAACTTGTTTTGACAAATAATCGGTTTGGACATTGCAATTTATGTAAATACGAAAAATGGAGAAATGATCAAAACCTTATTAAATGCTTCAAACTCTATTGCCCCAATGTTCCAAGTGCATCACCTACAAAGTGCATACTTCATCAACCCAGTTGACGATGATTTTAGCATCACCATAGAATTGAAGTGTTCGAACCTGCTTTAACTCAAGAGATTATCACTCTAAGTAAATACCCAATTTGACCATGTATTTTTCCCACTTCAATCCTAAGATAAAACCAAATTATCAACTCTCTAAAAGGATCTTGTTTCCCGATAGATTGCACTTGACAACTTAGTTTGTTAGGTTGAATCATAAACTTATCAAATATTTGAAAGGTAGTTTCACTTCTAAATATAATAGAATTATAGTAGTAAAGCTTCTTGTAAGCATTGGTTTTCTCATGCTAATCAAGATTCATTGGTTCAACTTTGAACAAATAGAGTAGTGATGATCTAATAGCAAGCAACTTGAAGAAGAAGAAGTGCCAATGCCAACAATTGTGTATGCTTGTTAAGCAAATTTCACATCTAGAATAGTGATAATTTTAGGAAAATTGGCATCTTATATCTAATTAACATTCTTTTGAAAGATTGCAATATGAAAACTTAAATATTATTAATGGCCGTGTATGTCTTTGGAATAATCATATAAAAGGAGACAATGTATGTGTCTCCATTATGTGTGTCCATTATTGATGACCTATAATAGTATAAAAACAATTGTTATCTATTTCCTAAAAACATGAAATTCTTAATCTAATATATTTCCCCAAAACATGAAATTCTTTAGTTTGGTTAAAGTCACCCTTCATTGTAACACTATTATTTGAAAAAAAATACCTTTGTACTACATAGTTATTTTTGGAGATCAATGCCTTTTCTTGTTGTTTAACCTATGCATATATCTACTACATTATTAATTTGAATAAAGTCCATGGTTCTAGAAGAGTTGATTCACTTATTTTTAGTGAACGGGTTTTAAAGCTTTTTAATAAAATAAAAATATTAATGTTTACCTTTATCAAAGGTATTAAAAGTTAAAGAAAACTAAAAGTATATAGAGAAAGTGAAGTGTTTAAAAACAATTTAATAATAAAAAAAATTAAGTCCTATGTTATATAAAAAACGGTTTATTTTAATATTTGAAATTAAAAATAATAAATAATGAAATTAATTATTTTTATATAGTTTTAATTTTAAGTTTTAAATTAAAATCTTTTAATAACAAATACTTTTATGGTTTTATTGGTTTGCTTCTTCTACGTTTCAATTAGGCAATACGATAAAAAGTCCTCAATAATATTGAAAGGGCTATGTAACAATTTTATTTAGAATTAAGTTTTTTAATTAAAAAACAATATGTATACATATTGTCTTTAAGATCTCATATTTAAGATTTCATAGTATAGTATGAAGTTTTTTAAATTAAAAAAAAAATTTAACTGTAGATTTTATATAAGAAAATGAAGCATTGTTCTGATTTTGCTCTTTATTATATAATTTAAATATATGTTGATAATGAGATATATAAAAATTAATCTCTATTTTTAGTACTTGAGAATAGAACTTGAATTGTTTAAGATTAAAGTGAAGTGAAGGGTAGGAAAACATTGACAACTAAAATAGCTTTCAGTGTTGATAAAGTCATTATCAATTTAGATATAAGTATGATAACTTAATAATGATATTTAAGAGAAATTCAAACTCTCGGTGAAACCCATCCATACCTCAAGCATGTGTGGGGAGCCTTCTCAATACTTGCTACATGGATATCGGATAAGAATAGAGATATCAAATGGTTGAACATTGTTAATATCCACACCAAAAACTAAAGAATGTAGAAGAGTCATGCTCTACCCATATCAAGTGTGTCCGTAGTAGCCTTGTTCCAAATGTATGGAAGATTAAAGTGCAAGAAAAAAGATACCTTTGCTTACCAAGACCAAAATCAGTAAAGTAATGAAGTTCATCCAAGAAATGATAAAGTGAAATAGTGCCATAGTGATAAAATGGTTAATCTTGTAATCCAATGTTGTTGGAATGGATAGATATCTGTGAAAAGATATGTGTTTTGTATGCTTATTCACAAAAATCCCATATCAAGAAGACAAACTAATTTTATCATAATGACAAAAACCCTAAGATAACATGAAGTTAGGGTTGAGCATACACATTAAGTTGGATTAATCTAAATGGATAGATATATGTGAAGATGTGTTTTGTGTGCAAATTCACAAAAATCCCACATCAAGAAGAAAAACTACCTTTTATCATAATTACAAAACCCTAAAATACAATAACATTAACCCTAACATGAAGTTAGGGTTGAGCATGTACACCAAGTGAGATGAAGCTAAGATGCATGGAAAGAAGGGGAACCTTGGAGGGACCATAACTTTTCCTTTTGTTGTTATATTTATTTGTCTTCTATAGCATGTTGGAAAGATAATTTGTAACTGAGAATCAATGCTTTATACATACGATATTAGAATTTTGAAAAATGCAAGCCAAGCCTCAGAAAATGAACTTGGATTTTACACCCTAAAACTGCTCATATGAACAATATTCTAAAATAACCCCAAATAATACCTAGAATCACCCCAAATTCTAATAAGTCCCACTAATTTTCTTTAAAGTATTATTTGTAAATAAATAATTATCACTTGAATAATAACAAAAAAAATCTATCTTTAATATTATAAGTGTACATCTTTTAAAAATATTTTTTTTCAACATTAGAAACTAAAATAACATGGAGTGATGATAAAATCATTCTCTGTCTAGAGATAAATATGATAACTTAATAACAATATTTAGGAAAAAATCAATCTCTTGGTGAAACCCATGTATACCTCTAGCATGCACGAGGAGCCTTCTCCAGAATCGCTCCATGGGTATCTTATTTAAATACTTGAGGGCTAAGCATAGAGATATCAAATGGCCAAACATTGTTAATTTCCATCCAAGGGATAAAGAATGTAGAAGAGTCATGCCCTGCCCATATCAAGAGTGTCGATAGTATCCTTGGGACAAATATATGGAAGATTGATGTGCAAGAAAAAAGATACCTCTGCTTACCAAGACCAAAATGAGTGAAATAGTCCCGTAGTGATAAAATGGTTAATCTTGTGATCCATTGTTGTTGTAATGGTTGGATATATGTGAAAATAGATGTGTTTTGTATGCTCATTCACAAAAATCCCATATCAAGAAGACAAACTACATTTTATTAGAATGACAAAACCCTAAGATAACATGAAGCTAGGGTTGAGCATACATACTAAGTTGGATGAATCTAAATGGATAATATCTATGAAAATAAATGTGTTGTGTATGCTCATTCAGAAAAATCCCATATCGAGAAGACAAACTACATTTTACATTGTTAGGTGCCTCATTGGGAATAAACATGATTATGCACACAATACATGAATAGATTGATATTAAGCACATTAAATTTTTTTTTGTTAGTAATTTGAGAACCATTATATTACTCTAAAGAACAAAAATAGTTTACAATCAGTCCCAGCCATCTAAAAAAGGATATATTGGCTCGTGCTCTTCTTCGTCTGAGAGATTCTTTCCTTGCACCTACTCCTACCTCCCCTTGTCTCTCTTAAGTTCTTGTCACTCTGACCATTTCCCATTCTAGAGACATTCTTAACCAAGTGGTTACATACATAGAAAGCTTTATGCTTCCCACCCTGATTACAAACACAAAAAGAAATATACTGCACACCCCTATATCTGCCCAAATACAAATAATTAGTGCTGTCTTCACTATTGACTACCCCAGCCCATTCAAAAATCTTACATTCGTGATTCGGCATATCAATATTTGAAATAAGCATTAGATATCCAGAAAACAACAAATGGTCACAGAACACAAAAATTAGAAATGAGTGATTGGCCAAAAAGAAGAATCATTGATCCTTAATGCTACGGAGGATCAGTTGTGGAAGGTGGCAGCACCGCGGGGTGTTCCCCCGATATTCCCATCTGCTCACCTACCATGGTTTCCAATAATCTGAATCCCGTAGCTGACTCTTGCTTCCCATGTCTAATTAATGAAAGAGCTTCTCGAATACCATGAGCCAGTTGCATATTTGCTTGAATATCCCTAGCTAGTAGGATATGCCTGGTCTAGAATAGACTAGAAACGATAGGCCCACGATAGGCTGACCTTGGTGGGTCTCATATTCTTGAACCAGATCCACTTCCTTAATAGCAATGATGGCTTTGACCCTTCATGGGGTTTCGGCCATATATTGTGCACCCCAGTTAAATGCCAGGAGGATAGGGCCTTCTTTCATTGGTGGATTATTGCTCGAGGAGCCAGCCTAGGCTAGATTACCCCCTATGATTCTATTCCTCTTCCCCTGGATGTGCCTCCCCCTCCCCTGCTGATCCATTCTGAACCAAAGATGGAAAAAATAGATAACCTTCACAAAATCAGGAACCAAGCTGTGCTCAACTCTCGTGCTCACATCTCCCTCCTGAAATGAATAAATAGCCATTCCTTTGAAATGGATGATGTAACCATCCCTCTTCTGTTTCAGTGGTTCTTTCCATTTCATGCCTTATGAAACATCTGGATTACATCTCCAAATATTTTTGAACTTAATCCAATATTCCTCTTCGTGCGGGAGATTGGCCATCTTAACCGCCATTAAAGGTCACTCGAAGCGTGACTTGCTAAAAATGACAGGCTGAGTACCAAGACTTGAAATATCCCCACTGGTGAGCCTAAAGGGATTGTACCTTGGTACCTTTCCATACCTCGCAAGCATGAACAAGGGTGTTTTATAAATGAGGGCCTTACACCAGATCTTCCACCTCGCCTTGGGAGATCATGCCAGTCGCCCCTTTCCAGTTTTTCCCTTGCTTCCCATCTATCCTTGCCTCATCCCGAAAATGCATGGAATAAATGCCAAAGGGAGGAGGCATCTCGTCATCTTCCCTTGTGCCTGCCAAGGAGGTGGGGAGATGGCCATCTGCATGCCCGATCACGTGGCCATCCAAAGGCTTCTCTAAGAGAGCAGGTGGGCCACGTGTGAGGGAGGAAGATACATGCGAAAGGGAAAGAGGTGTAAAGGGAGAGCAGCTGTCCTGCCTCGAGGGCTGAGGATTGGATGGATGATGGGGCTGACCAACATCATTCCTTCCAGCATCGAACCCTATGAAATATTCACATTTTTCCCATAGCGGGCTATCCCTTTGTCTATGCAGTCCTCTGCATGGAAGGAGATCTCCTTGCTGACCCCTAATCATTTTGCATGAGAGAAATAGAGTGCAGATGTGTCCCTTAACCATCTGCTGAGCGTTGAAATCCCACCTTTCCATCTCCAATTCCTAGAAACCTAACTTATGGATGCTCTGTTCATCAACCTTATATCTAAGTTGATTATCACCAGTGAGTCCCCCTCCGTTATCAGTGGTTTTTATTGGTTCAGTATCGCCCATGCCACCCCATTTAAGAGGCATTCAAGCTCCGCTAGATTATTGGAGCATGAGCCAAGGATTCCCTAGTAGAAACTGAGGATTCTTCCCTGAGGGTCCCTTATCGCTCTTCCGTAGCCAGCAGGGCCTGGGTTTCCTTTTATAGCCCCATTGAATTTCATCTTGAAGGTGTCGATTGGAGGTTTTTTCCAAGACTCATCACTACTCATTTTCTTGATCGCTTTGCTGATATGAGAATTGTTTAGAGGTAACTGTCTTATTCCCCATCCCTAAAGGATTTGGTTTTCTGTTGCATCTGCTTCTAAATCATCCTGTGACCAAGTGGTGAGAGTTAAAGTTTCTTTTAGATGTGCAACCATAGTTTCCCATATTTCTTCAACCCAATGCTCTTTGTTTTCAAAAAATTTTAGGTTCCGGGTTTTCCAAATTTTCCAGACCATGAATCTCAGGAATAGATCCCATATTTTGTTCACAATTTTATTTTTGAATATATTATTACACCACTTAGATATAGTTATATCAGGTCTTTTGATGTGTCTACAATTTTATTTGAATAGTCCAGTTCCACCTTCCCATATCACAGTATCTATTGGGCATTCGTCCAGCAAATGATTTATAGTTTCAATGTTGTTTTCACATAGACTGCACCTTGAAGGTCCCAAAATCCCCTAAACTTGAATGTTATCCCATGTGAGCATTCTATGTTTGAGAATGATCCAATAGAAAGCTGCAATACTGGGCCACGAGCTCCCTCCCCATATTTTCCTCCATTTGGCTTCCTTTTCCTACCTGTGAGTTTCATTCAGCACCCCTATAGCTTCTTTTATGTTGAATCTCCAGAGATTGGAGTATCCCCACCAAATTTTGTCTAGACCTTCATGCCAAGGGATATTCCTGGAACAGAGGTCTGTGTAGAAGTATTCAATGTCCAAAAATTTTCCACCTTCAACGAACCCCACTTTCTCTGAAGATATTATTAGGGGGGGCAGAGGGCGCAGCCTACTAGTAATGATTTTGGAGATAATTTTGTGAATGACATTGCAAAGGGCTATCGTTCTAGGCTTCCTAGGGTATTTCATTCCTAATTATTTATGGATAAGTGTCAGGAAGGTTGCATTTAGAGCTTTCAGAATATTACCCATCTTCCTAGAGTCCTCCACTAATGCCCAGACTTCCTCTTTCATCCAATCCAAACATGCATGGAAGAAGTTGGTGGTGAATCCATCAGGTCCTAGGGCTTTATCCTTTTCCATCTGCTTGACCACCTCCTTGACTTCATACATCTCTAAAGGTTTCAAAAATAGAAGGTTATGCTCTTCCGTGATGACCTGAGGCATGTGCCTCAGGAACTCCCTCTGGTAAGCCTCCATGTCCCCGTCTGGTTCCTTCAGAGGATTGGAAAAAAAAGGAGTTCAGGGTTAGTTCTAGATATTCCTGGGTTTCGTTAATTTTACCTTCTTCCATTCTCAGTCTAGTCAAATGGTTTCTTTGGCAGTGGTGGATGGTTGCTTTGTGGAAAAAACTTGTATTTTGTTCTCCTTCTTGGATCCATTTAACTCCGGCTTTCTGGTTCCAGAATATTTCCTCCTAATGTTCTCTTTGGTTGAATTCTTGGATTAGGGATATTTCCGCTCCCGAATATCCACCATGAAACCTGACTGCATTCCTTTGGTTTGTACCTCTTTTATTTTTTTGTCTAGGTCCTCTTTGGCTTGGAATATGTTACCAAAAGACTCTTTGTTCCATTTCTTGATATTTGAATTAAGGATTTTGAGCTTTTGTTGGAACTGGTACATCCTTGTTCCTATAATGGTTGGGATTTTCTCCCACCATTCTTTTAATTTTCCTGGGAAGTCAAGCTGGAGCAACCAAAATTTTTCAAAGCAGAAAGGTCCACGGAGGTTTGTCCCCACATTTTCCCATTCAAGATGGATAGGCTAGTGGTATGATCTGGTTGATGGGAGGATCGATGCCTACAGTGATCCTCCATTCATCATGTTGGAATATATTAAACCCACTCATAACTTAGGATAAAATAATTAATCATTATTTGATTAATTATTCACCCACTATCTTAATTAGCTGTCATCCACTTGCACCTTAAAGTCAATACATGCCATCTATATCGTAGGAATGATTTATTTCTAATTCTGGGTTGATATTGACCACCTTTTGACCATCCATAATTAGTATACAACACTTTACAGTAGAATCTTCTTTATTCTATTTTTCCTTCCTTTTTATGGATAAGGTAAAGCTAGTTAAACTAAGAAACTGGGTCCTTTTGTTGCCAACCCATCCTTCATGACTTTTACTATAGCTTGTATGATTAGCATGTTTTTTCCATATCCTTGAAAATCACTCATTCTTTTTTCAATTCGTGAGGTCCTTGATAGATTTGGGAAGTTCTTTAGCCACCTATGGGGGTTTGCTATATTTTGGTAAGTCGTCCTTTTTGAGCTTTATGAGTTGTCTCCATACAAATCGATTTTTCTATGAGGGATGTACTATTTATGTACACTATTATTCATCATTATTCAATGGAAGGATACACACCAATATTCATCTTTTCATTCATGTGATACAATCTCTTTTCTTCTCTTTATTTTTCATGTGTATGCTTGTGGGAATTCTTAGTAGCAAGATCTATTTCTTGTGCTTCTTCTTAGTGTCATTTCTCATAGCATTGATCTATTATTTCTACACATCATGATGGACTCTGACACCAAAAAGTGGTCTAAACGACAGGCTATGCCCCTATCTCCCGTCCTTTTATTGTTCCAAGTAAAGGTGCCATTATTTGTTCTTACATCTATTAATTCAAGGTTATCTATCACTTCATTAAAGGAATCATTTATGGGGTTCAGCTGTCTTATCCCACCTTTCTTTTCTTCTAGATTCCTTATTAGGTTGAAATCCCCTCCAATTATCCAGGGCTTTCCTTCCATCATACCATTAATCATGCTTAGTGAGTTCAAAAAATTCATTTTCTACTCTACCCGTGGAGGACCATACACATTGGCCAGGAATCCCCATATACAGGTGCCTAAGATGTGGAAGGATGTAGAAAGAGAATGCTGAGTTGCAAATAATTTATAGAGAGAGACCTCTTTTGGATTCCATAGAATTCCAATACCTCCAGCTACCTTATTAACATCCACTGCTATGGTCTCACATCCTTTCCATACTTTTCCTCCTATTTTCTTCAGTTTGGTCTCCGAACATTTTGTTTCTTGCAGAAAAATCACTCCTGGATTTTCTAGTTCAATCTTTCTCCTTATAAGACGGATATTCAAGGTTC
The DNA here is from genome assembly GCA_001517045.1 of Pseudotsuga menziesii. Classification (NCBI taxonomy): domain Eukaryota; kingdom Viridiplantae; phylum Streptophyta; class Pinopsida; order Pinales; family Pinaceae; genus Pseudotsuga; species Pseudotsuga menziesii. Next base: position 52,110 of record LPNX010196497.1, read on the forward strand.
TTCTACAGCCTTGTTGGGTGTTATAATGCCTATATTAATTCACCTGATATTTAATTATCGACTGGGGTTGGTAGACTTCAAGTTGCTACAAAATATATGCGAAGGTAGAGTGTGTCGTGTAAATATTTTAACAAACAAAAGATCGAAAGATCTTTCAAAATGAAAAACCGAGTCAAACTCCTAAGAATGCAATTATTAATATAATTGAACCAAGACAAAACATCAAACTAAAATAAGATCAAGCCATATTACTTTATTTAGCAAATGAGAATACAATCACTACTTTTTATGACAAAGTCTATTTAGTGACTTCAAAAACTAACTAAGCAAAGAAAGTGTACATTTGGAAATGCAAGTACAACAACTAAATAATTTATAAACAAATAACTGCTAACTAAAAAAGATACTATCAACAACTACTTAAAAAGGCTATGATGCAAAGAAAACTTAAATAAGTGAATGGAAAACTAAGTAAGAGAAACAAGTAGAAAACTTAATAAATAAAATGAATAAGAGAAGCAAGTAGAAAACTTAATAAAGAAACTGAATTCTATCCAACAAGTCTCTGTTGGTAATCACACAGTGAAAAATGAAACTATTCCTAAAGATAACACTATTAATCCTAAGTTTTACATGAAAATGGATAAATTAATGCAAAATCATAATTATAAAACAATACAATATTAAGAAGAATAAAAAACAAATAAAAGAAACAAAACATACCCTAACTCAAAAGCATGTTCAAAGGGAAAAGAGGTAGAGAAAAGAATAAAACTTTAATAAATAACCTAAAACAATCAAACTTATAGTCTTAATAATAAGTAAAATTTCTATCTAACTATTACTGTCAAAGCATACATCAAATACTAAAGAACCAGAACTTAAAACAATTTAAAACACATCAAAAGCACTAAAAATAGAACTGTGGGCTGAATGACAGACTAAACTGCAGGTCTGCAAAACAGACTGGAAGGAAGGTCAAAATGACAGGTTGAACAGACTGTCTGAATGATAGTCTGTATAAAGAAAACAGTATAAAATAACCTAAATGATCTACTTCTTAACTGATTTTATGCATACGAAGCTGCAATTCATAAGGAACAGTAAATAAATCTATTTAATCACCAAATTTAGCAGTAAAATAAACTTAAATAAATTCTTTAACATCAAGAATCATTGCTTATTAATAAACAAACTGAAATTCAAATTGCATAATCTTATAACAGAGAAGAAATAAACAAAACTTAGTCTATTTAACTTGATAAAAACAATATACTCTATATTCTTATGAACAAAACTAAATAATAAGCTGAAAATGAAATGACAGAAACAAATGGAAAACAACTATGCGTGCAATCTATCTATTTAATTTTGGAAATAAAATGCATTGTAGAAAGCAAATGAAACAAACATTTACAGTAACTTAATGAAATAAACAAATTAGAAATCAAAACTAAATTAGCTACAAAGAAAAATAACGAAATCAAGAAAAGAAAACCTCGGGTTGATGAGGGGCCCTCTCAGCAATTAGGGGTGACTCCTGGCTAGTGCTTACATGAAAAAAATCATGAACAACTGAGTGTAGAACTTCTATTAAAAATAATGAACAATATTACAACGTTCTTCTCTCAGAAAACCGACTGTCTAACTAATGAAAATGATCCACCAACAACACTCATGCAGAGGCTGGTATTTATATTGTTTACAAGAGATGAGCAAGTCAACCCTTTAGTGGTCGACTGCTCTCTAAATTTAGTCAATCACAAAGGCTATTAACAAATCAAATCCCAGCACATAGGTATCTTCCTTCTCTTTCATGAGTCTGGTTCTCTTCATTGTGATATGGCATGCGGGATCCTTCCTTATCATGGTTGATGGAATGGTGTCAAGAAAAGGAAGAATACACAGTAGGTCTTCTAGAATGGATACGTTCCAACCTTTAAACACGTGGGCAGTAGGTAGGTTACAAATCTGTTCCATCGTTTAATGCATGAGATTAGTTATTAACAGCTCACAGACTGATTAGCGATCTAGACGAAAATGTGGACAGCGAGCTGGAAGGTGAGCTACGTCGTGAGCTAGACACACTCGTAGAAAATGAGAAATTAATGACTAAAAAAATGAATAAAATTAGGCTATAAACGACTATTTTTGAGTCGGTGACTAATAGTAGCAAATTTCCACTATCTTATAGCTAGTCATATTTCACTAGTCACATTAATAGCTTGACTTAGTAGTCATTGATTTAGTCATTGATAGACAATGATTTATTCATTGATAGACAATGCTTTAGTCATAGAGAGTCAATGATTTAGTCATTGTTTTAGTCATTGATAGTTAATGATTTAGTCATTGATTTAGTCATGGATTTATTCATTGATTTAGTCATTGAGTTAGTCATTGATTTAGTCCCTAATTTAGTCATTGATTGCAACCATTAATGACCAAATATATGACTAAATAAACTACTAGATGTTAACATATTTGTTAGAATAATCCATCGGGATTATTGTAAATAAATAATAAATAGAAATATGAATAGATAGGAAGGTGAAAAGGCTGGTTCTCAACCGCCATTGTAACGTATAAATATTTGCTTTGGTAAGGGAATAATATCAATTGGGAGTTATTACCAACAAGTGGTATCAGAGCTTGGATGCCTGCCTGCCATAACTCCTGCCTGTTGCTAGTCTGCCCATTCCTGGCATTCTGCTTGCCATTCCATTGCCAGACTGCTCCATCAGTCTGCCAGTCGAGTCGCATGCAGTGTGCGTTACTCCTCCCTCTACCTGCATTTATTCTCTACTAGAAATTTTGAACAATACCTAACCCTAATTTTTTGTTGGCTGCCTCTTCATTCCCCATCGTTGCTGGCACCGTATCTTCTATGCAAAAATTCCACTCAGCTTACAGCTCCACAGCTACATGCTGGTGTAACAGGAATGTGCTGAAGTTTGAAACTGCACCACTACGTTATGAGGAGTTTGTACATTGTTTTGTGGAGATTGAATGAAAGCCACGAATGATAAGTTCTTGCCCGATCCCTAGACTTGATATCAAATAAGTCCGGCAGTCTCCATCTCGCTAGAATCATTTTGGATAAAGACTTCTTCCCACAAGAAGTCGATTCTCATTATGATGTTCCCTCATCACCAGATCTAAACATTGCAAAAGATCCGGATTCAGTTCCATGTGAAACCCTAATTTATGCTGCGATATAGTTGTGACTGCGTTCTTGAGTATATATCCTGCATTTTTGGAAGTGACCTCTGGGCTCTGTATATTACTGCTGCAGCATAGAAGCAAGATTATTATAATCTAGTATTACTGCGTTGAGCATGGATTAGAGATAGCCTGCGTTGGAGCTGCTTGCAATCAACATTGAAGCTTTGGTCTCCTCCGTTTCTCTGTTCAATCCCAGCGTCTTGAATGTTGTTCCCGCTGCTGCGTCTCACGTATTCACTGAGATTTCGTGGTTTGTGGCTCTTGTTGTTGTGAGCCTGCTCTGATTTCGGACTCTTTAGACGGTCTATTTTTTTGTTTCTATTGGCTAGGAATAAACACTCTCATTGCTGGAGTTGTCTGCTGGAAAAATAATGTATGCATTGGAGACTTGTTAATGTATGCACTGGAATTATTAATGTATGCGTTGGAGAGTTTTGAATGTATGCGTTGTAGAAATAATGAAGTGCTGCGACCTGCTCCTGTGGAGTATCATGAAGATGGAAGTTGTGAGATGATGCTGCGTGGTATAATACCTATCAGTGGTGATTATTGCCTGCATTAACACTGTGCACCGTTGAGATTGCTACCAGTGTGAAGACCAGCGCGGAGAATGAAGAGCTGTGTGGAGAGATTGTGCTGATATATCCTTTTAATGCTGCGTTTTGATTTGCATGAAGCTATGCTGAAGTCACGTTGAAGGCTGCGCTGGAGATGAGACTGCAATGCAATACTGGAGCTGAGTATATGCGTTGAGCTAGCTGCCTGCAGACTGCATACATGCTGTGTGAGCATCACCATTGAAGACTGCGTGTTGATTATAGTCTGCCCTATCAACTGCGTGGAGAGTGACTGAGAAATAATGTATGCTGCGTTGATATCTCTTGAAAAATTGTATTCTCCATTGTGAAAACAGCCTATTTCTCTGCTTGTAACTCCACCATATATGAGCTGCAAAGTCTGGTGCATCTGGTGCGTCTGCCGAGTCTATTGCTTGGAAGTGCATAAAACCTCATTTATGCCCTAATTTCTGTGCGTTGGTAAATTCTGCAAGTATTTGTTTATTCTCATTGAGTGATTACTATATTTATAAGGAGATTGTTATAAGCTTTTCAAAATCTTGGAGGTTGTAGAAAATTTGTTCACAACATTGTAAGCCTATTTGTTGCAATAGACTGCAAAACCAGAAACCCTACAACGATTATTGGCATTCTGGCTGTGCATTTTAATGGATTTAAATAGGGTTTTGATTATAAGAAATCATTGCAAAGATGGTTGGTGCACAAAAGAAATTATATTGTGAAGAAAAGTTGCAGCTGGTCGACCGTATTGAATTCCCAAAAAGGATTCATGAGTGGTCTAAGAAAGCTTGCAGCTGTTGCTATAGCTGCTCCAAAAGAAGAAAAGTTGCAGAACCAGATCCACATCATTTAGACAATCACAATGGCAAGTTACAGTTATGATTGAGGTATCATTGTAATTTTTCATATGAAGATTAGAATTGTCCATGTAAACAACACTATAAAGTAAATTACATGAAAATGTGTTGAAAGAATTCTAATCCTGTGTTTCTTTGAGAGCTGTGCCTCTCCCTCACCATCACCTCTGTAAATCACCTTGGCAGAGACTGTAGACCTGCAAGGTTATTGTTTTTTTCTTTTTCATATCAAGTTTATTATTGTAAATTACACTAACCATTGTAAAGATTCTCTCTTTGGCATCTAGTATTGGTGCTGCCCTAGCTGGCAAAGACCAATCCAAAGACCCTTCCAAGGGAGATTGTGGAAAATAGAGAGGACAAGGAAGAAGAAATTTCAGAGGAAGAGGGGGCAGAAGCAAAAGATCAAAGTTGCAGTGCAAGCGTTGCGGAAAGACTGGGCACACATCAGATCAGTGTTGGGCTTCATGGGATTCCATCAAAGACAAGCACAACCAGAAGAAAGATGACCAAGATACTAGTAAATATTCTAATTCTTGTATTGTTGCACATTGTAATCTTGGATTTAATGAAATGACTTCTCTTTCATCTTACAAATATTGTTGGCTACTTGATACTGGTGCAACATCACACATGACATTTAGAAAAGACTGTTTTGAAGAACTGAATGAAACAATAGATGGCATAGTTTACTTTGCAGATAAGTCAAGTATTAAACCAAAGGGAATGGGCACCATTCGACTGAAGATGCCTGGATTCCCTGATTTCTTGTTGAAGAATGTTCTCTATCTTCCAGAGTTGCAGAGGAGCCTATTGTCCTTGGTGGAGATTCGAAAGCAAGGCCATTCCATCCACATGTTTGATGGAATCGTTGAAATAAGAAAGTCCTCTGACAACCAAGTCATCATGACTGGATATGAAGATGGAAAGCTGCTGAAGCTCAAGGGTTCATCCGCAAGATTTCAGAACTATGCCTACCTCTCTCAGCATGGAGAAGGTAATATGTCATCTAGCTCATTGTGGCATGCAAGATTTGGTCATCTAAATTATAACAGTCTTCATTTGTTGAGAAAGAATGGTGTATTTGGCTTGCCCACCATTCCTAAAGAGAAGAATAAATGTGATGCATGTATATTAGGGAAACATAGTAAGCTGCCATTCCATGAATCTAATTTCAGAGCAAGTAAGAAATTAGAATTAGTACATTCAGATTTGTGTGGCCCAATGCCAACTCCTTCATCAAATGGGAACAACTATTTTATGACATTTGTTGATGACTACTCAAGAATGTGCTAGACATACTGTTTAAAGACAAAATCAGAAGCATTTCAAACATTCAAAGACTTTCATGCATTGATTGAAAAACAAGAATAATAAAAAATTGGTACACTTCGTACTGATAATGGAAAAGAATACACTTCAAATGATTTTGAAGCTTATCTTTGTCAACATGGAATTGCACATCAGACTACCGTTCCCTA